>OY755042.1:122969778-122993090 GCA_963576565.1 Aspidapion aeneum
CATCTTCATCATCTTCATCATCATCTTCTTCATCATCTTCATCATCTTCTTCATCATCTTCATCATCTTCATCATCTTCATCATCTTCATCATCTTGATCATCTTCATCATCTTCATCATCTTCATCATCTTCATCATCTTCATCATCTTCATCATCTTCATCATCTTCATCATCTTCATCATCTTCATCTTCTTCATCATCTGCATCATCTTCATCATATTCATCATCTTCATCATCTTCTTCATCATCTTCATCATCTTCATCATCTTCATCTTCTTCATCTTCATCTACTTCATCTACTTCATCTTCTTCATCTTCTTCAACATCTTCATCATCTTCATCATCTTCATCATCTTTATCATCTTCATCTTCTTCATCTTCTTCATCTTCATCATCTTCATCATCTTCATCATCTTCATCTTCATCATCTTCATCATCTTCATCATCTTCATCTTCATCTTCATCATCTTCATCATCTTCATCATCTTCATCTTCATCTTCTTCATCATCTTCATCATCTTCTTCATCATCTTCATCATCTTCATCATCTTCATCTTCTTCATCTTCTTCATCTTCTTCATCTTCTTCATCTTCTTCATCTTCTTCATCTTCTTCATCTTCTTCATCATCTGCATCATCTTCATCATCTTCATCATCTTCTTCATCATCTTCTTCATCATCTTCATCATCTTCATCATCTTTATCTTCTTCATCTTCTTCATCTTCTTCATCTTCTTCATCTTCTTCATCTTCTTCATCTTCTTCATCTTCTTCATCTTCTTCATCTTCTTCATCTTCTTCATCTTCTTCATCTTCTTCATCTTCTTCATCTTCTTCATCTTCTTCATCTTCTTCATCTTCTTCATCTTCTTCTTCTTCTTCTTCTTCTTCTTCTTCTTCTTCTTCTTCTTCTTCTTCTTCTTCTTCTTCTTCTTCTTCATCTTCATCATCTTCATCTTCTTCATCTTCTTCATCTTCTTCATCTTCTTCATCTTCTTCATCTTCTTCATCTTCTTCATCTTCTTCATCATCTTCATCATCTTCATCATCTTCATCATCTTCTTCATCATCTTCATCATCATCATCTTCATTATCTTCATCATCTTCATCTTCTTCATCATCATCATCTTCATCATCATCTTCTTCATCATCTTCAGCATCTTCTTCATCATCTTCATCATCTTCATCATCTTGATCATCTTCATCATCTTCATCATCTTCATCATCTTCATCATCTTCATCATCTTCATCATCTTCATCATCTTCATCATCTTCATCATCTTCATCTTCTATATGTTCTATATGTTCTATATGTTCTTTATGGTGTTCCATATGATGTTCTATATGTTCTATATGATGTTCTATATGGTCTATATGTTCTATATGTTCTATATGATGTTCTATATGTTCTATATCTTATATATGTTCTGTATGTTCCATATGTTCTATATGATGTTCTATATCTTCTATATGTTCTATATGTTCTTATGTTCTATATGTTCTATATGTTCTATATGTTCTATATGTTCTACATGTTCTATATGTTCTATATGATGATCTATATGTTCTATATGATGTTCTATATGTTCTATATGTTCTTTATGATGTTCTATATGTTCTATATGTTCTATATGTTCTATATGTTCTATATGATATTCTATATGATGTTCTATATGTTCTATATGATGTTCTATATGTTCTATATGTTCTATATTTACTATATGTTCTATATGTTCCATATGTTCTATATGTTCCATATGTTCTATATGTTCTATATGTTCTATATGTTCTATATGTTCTATATGTTTTATATGTTCTATATGTTCTATATGATGTTCTATATGTTCTATATGTTCTATATGTTCTATATGTTCTATATGATGTTCTATATTTTCTATATGTTCTATATGTTTTATATGTTCTATATGTTCTATATGATGTTCTATATGTTCTGTATGTTCTATATATTCTATATGTTCTATATGTTCTATATGTTCTATATGATGTTCTATATGATGTTCTATGATGTTCTATATGATGTTCTATATGATGTTCTATATGATATTCTATATGATGTTCTATATGATGTTCTATATGATGTTCTATATGATGTTCTATATGATGTTGTATATGTTCCATATGTTCTATATGTTCTATTTGATGTTCTATATGTTCTATATGTTCTATATGATGTTCTATATGTTCTATATGATGTTCTATATGTTCTATATGATGATCTATATGTTCTATATGTTCTATATGATGTTCTATATGTTCTATATGATGTTCTATATGTTCTATATGTTCTATACGTTCTATATGTTCTATATGTTCTATATGATGTTCTATATGTTCCATATGTTCCATATGTTCTATATGTTCTATATGTTCTACATGTTCTATATGTTCTATATGATGTTCTATATGATGTTCTATATGTTCTATATGTTCTATATGTTATATATGTTCTATATATTCTATATGATGTTCTATATGTTCTATATGATGATCTATATGTTCTATATGATGTTATATGTGTTCTATATGTTTTATATGATGTTCTATATGTTTTATATGATGTTCTATATGTTCTATATGATGTTCTATATGTTCTATATGATGTTCTATATGATGTTCTATATGTTCTATATGTTCTATATGGTGTTCCATATGATGTTCTATATGTTCTATATGTTCTATATGATGTTCTACATGTTCAATATGTTCTATATGTTCTATATGATGTTCTATATGTTCTATGTGTTCTATATGTTCTATATGATGTTCTATATGTTCTATATGTTCTATATGGCCTATATGATGTTCTATATGTTCTATGGATGTTCTATATGTTCTATATGTTCAATATGATGTTCTATATGTTCTGTATGTTCCATATGTTCTATATGATGTTCTATATGTTCTATATGTTCTATATGATGTTCTATATGTTCTATATGATGTTCTATATGTTCTACATGTTCTATATGTTCTATATGATGTTCTATATGTTCTACATGTTCAATATGTTCTATATGATGTTCTATATGTTCTAATATGTTCTAATATGTTCTATATGTTCTATATGTTCTATATGTTCTATATGTTCTATATGTTCTATATGTTCTATATGATCTATATGTTCTATATGATGTTCTATATGATGTTCTATATGATGTTCTATATGTTCTATATGTTCCATATGATGTTCTATGTTCTATATGTTCTATATGTTCTGTATGATGTCTATATGTTCTATATGTTCTATATGATGTTCTATATGTTCTATATGATGTTCTATGTTCTATATGATGTTCTATATGTTCTATATGATGTTCCATATGAGGTTCCATATGTTCTATATGTTCTATATGATGTTCTATATGTTCTATATGATCTATATGTTCTATATGTTCTATATGTTCTATATGTTATATATGTTCCATATGATGTTCTATATGTTCTATATGTTCTATATGTTCTATATGTTCTATATGATGTTCTATATGCTCAATATGATCTATATGTTCTATATGTTCTATATGATGTTCTATATGTTCTATATGTTCTATATGTTCTATATGATATTCTATATGTTCTATACAATGTTCTATATGTTCTATATGATATTCTATATGATGTTCTATATGTTCTATATGTTTTATATGTTCTATATGTTCTATATGTTCTATATGATGTTATATATGTTCCATATGGTCTATATGTTCTATATGTTCTATATGTTCTATATGATGATCTATATGTTCTATATGATGTTATATATGTTCTATATGATGTTATATATGTTCCATATGTTCTATATGTTCTATATGTTCTATATGATGTTCTATATGATGTTCTATATGTTCTATATGTTCTATATGTTATATATGTTCTATATGTCTATATGTTCTATATGTTCTATATGTTCTATTAATGATTTTCATAATTTTCATAATTTTCATAATTTTTGATAATTTTTGATAATTTTCATAATTTTCATAATTTTCATAATTTTCATAATTTTCATAAGTTTCATAATTTTCATAATTTTTGATAATTTTCATAATTTTGATAATTTTCATAATTTTTGATAATTTTCATAATTTTTGATAATTTTCATAATTTTGATAATTTTCATAATTTTCATAATTTTTGATAATTTTTGATAATTTTCATAATTTTGATAATTTTCATAATTTTTGATAATTTTCATAATTTTTGATAATTTTCATAATTTTTGATAATTTTCATAATTTTTGATAATTTTCATAATTTTTGATAATTTTCATAATTTTTGATAATTTTCATAATTTTTGATAATTTTCATAATTTTTGATAATTTCATAATTTTTGATAATTTTCATAATTTTTGATAATTTTCATAATTTTTCATAATTTTTCATAATTTTTCATAATTTTTGATAATTTTCATAATTTCATAATTTTTGATAATTTTCATAATTTTCGATAATTTTCATAATTTTTGATAATTTTTGATAATTTTCATAATTTTTGATAATTTTTGATAATTTTCATAATTTTTCATAATTTTTGATAATTTTTGATAATTTTCATAATTTTTGATAATTTTCATAATTTTGATAATTTTTTCATAATTTTCATAATTTTTGATAATTTTCATAATTTTCATAATTTTTGATAATTTTCATAATTTTTGTTAATTTTCATAATTTTTGATAATTTTCATATTTTTGATAATTTTCATAATAATTTTCATAAATTTTGATAATTTTGATGTTCATAATTTTTGATAATTTTCATAATTTTTGATAATTTTCATAAATTTTGATAATTTTCATAATTTTCATAATTTTTGATAATTTTCATAATTTTCATATTTTTTGATAATTTTTGATAATTTTCATAATTGTTGATAATTTTCATAATTTTTGATAATTTTCATATTTTTGATAATTTTCATAATTTTTGATAATTTTCATAATTTTTGATAATTTTCATAATTTTTGATAATTTTCATAATTTTTGATAATTTTCATAATTTTTGATAATTTTTGATAATTTTCATAATTTTTGATAATTTTCATAATTTTTGATAATTTTCATAATTTTTGATAATTTTCATAATTTTTGATAATTTTCATAATTTTTGATAATTTTCATAATTTTTGATAATTTTCATAATTTTTGATAATTTTCATAATTTTCATAATTTTCGATAATTTTCATAATTTTTGATAATTTTCATAATTTTTGATAATTTTCATAATTTTTGATAATTTTCATAATTTTCATAATTTTCATAATTTTTCATAATTTTTGATAATTTTTGATAATTTCATAATTTTTGATAATTTTCATAATTTTTGATAATTTTTTCATAATTTTCATAATTTTTGATAATTTTCATAATTTTTGATAATTTTCATAATTTTTGTTAATTTTCATAATTTTTGATAATTTTCATATTTTTGATAATTTTCATAAATTTTGATAATTTTGATAATGTTCATAATTTTTGATAATTTTTGATAATTTTCATAATTTTTAATAATTTTCATAAATTTTGATAATTTTCATAATTTTCATAATTTTTGATAATTTCATAATTTTTTAATTATATGTTCTATATGATGTTCTATATGTTCTATATGTTCTATATGATGTTCTATATGTTCTATATGATGTTCTATATGTTCTATATGATGATCTATATGTTCTATATGTTCTATATGATGTTCTATATGTTCTATATGATGTTCTATATGTTCTATATGTTCTATACGTTCTATATGTTCTATATGATGTTCTATATGTTCCATATGTTCCATATGTTCTATATGTTCTATATGTTCTACATGTTCTATATGTTCTATATGATGTTCTATATGATGTTCTATATGTTCTATATGTTCTATATGTTATATATGTTCTATATATTCTATATGATGTTCTATATGTTCTATATGTTCTATATGATGATCTATATGTTCTATATGATGTTATATGTGTTCTATATGTTTTATATGTTTTATATGATGTTCTATATGTTCTATATGATGTTCTATATGTTCTATATGATGTTCTATATGATGTTCTATATGTTCTATATGGTGTTCCATATGATGTTCTATATGTTCTATATGTTCTATATGATGTTCTACATGTTCAATATGTTCTATATGTTCTATATGATGTTCTATATGTTCTATATGTTCTATGTGTTCTATATGTTCTATATGATGTTCTATATGTTCTATATGTTCTATATGTTCTATATGGCCTATATGATGTTCTATATGATGTTCTATATGTTCTATATGTTCAATATGATGTTCTATATGTTCTGTATGTTCCATATGTTCTATATGATGTTCTATATGTTCTATATGTTCTATATGTTCTATATGATGTTCTATATGTTCTATATGATGTTCTATATGTTCTACATGTTCTATATGTTCTATATGATGTTCTATATGTTCTACATGTTCAATATGTTCTATATGATGTTCTATATGTTCTAATATGTTCTAATATGTTCTAATATGTTCTATATGTTCTATATGTTCTATATGATCTATATGTTCTATATGATGTTCTATATGATGTTCTATATGATGTTCTATATGTTCTATATGTTCTATATGTTCCATATGTTCTATATTTTCTATATGTTCCATATGATGTTCTATGTTCTATATGTTCTATATGTTCTGTATGATGTCTATATGTTCTATATGTTCTATATGATGTTCTATGTTCTATATGATGTTCTATATGTTCTATATGATGTTCCATATGATGTTCCATATGTTCTATATGTTCTATATGATGTTCTATATGTTCTATATGATCTATATGTTCTATATGTTCTATATGGTCTATATGTTCTATATGTTCTATATGTTATATATGTTCCATATGATGTTCTATATGTTCTATATGTTCTATATGTTCTATATGTTCTATATGTTCTATATGTTCTATATGATGTTCTATATGCTCAATATGATCTATATGTTCTATATGATGTTCTATATGTTCTATATGTTCTATATGTTCTATATGTTCTATATGATGTTCTATATGTTCTATACAATGTTCTATATGTTCTATATGATATTCTATATGATGTTCTATATGTTCTATATGTTTTATATGTTCTATATGTTCCATATGTTCTATATGTTCTATATGTTCTATATGATGTTATATATGTTCCATATGGTCTATATGTTCTATATGTTCTATATGATGATCTATATGTTCTATATGATGTTATATATGTTCTATATGATGTTATATATGTTCCATATGTTCTATATGTTCTATATGATGTTCTATATGATGTTCTATATGTTCTATATGTTCTATATGTTCTATATGTTCTATATGTTCTATATGTTCTATTAATGATTTTCATAATTTTCATAATTTTCATAATTTTTGATAATTTTTGATAATTTTCATAATTTTCATAATTTTCATAATTTTCATAATTTTCATAAGTTTCATAATTTTCATAATTTTTGATAATTTTCATAATTTTTGATAATTTTCATAATTTTTGATAATTTTCATAATTTTTGATAATTTTCATAATTTTCATAATTTTTGATAATTTTCATAATTTTTGATAATTTTTGATAATTTTCATATTTTTTGATAATTTTTGATAATTTTCATAATTTTTGATAATTTTCATAATTGTTGATAATTTTCATAATTTTTGATAATTTTCATATTTTTGATAATTTTCATAATTTTTGATAATTTTCATAAATTTTGATAATTTTCATAATTTTTGATAATTTTCATAATTTTTGATAATTTTCATAATTTTTGATAATTTTCATAATTTTTGATAATTTTCATAATTTTCATAATTTTTGATAATTTTCATAATTTTTGATAATTTTCATAATTTTTGATAATTTTCATAATTATTGATAATTTTCATAAATTTTGATAATTTTCATAATTTTCATAATTTTTGATAATTTTCATAATTTTTGATAATTTTCATAATTTTTGATAATTTTCATAATTTTTGATAATTTTCATAATTTTTATAATTTTCATAATTTTCATAATTTTCTCTTTTCACTTTTCGCTTGTCGCTTGTCGCCTGTCGCTTTTTGTTTTTCGTTTTTCGCTTCTCTTTTCTCTTCCCTCTTTTCTCTTTTCGCATTTCGCTTTTCGTTTTTCGCTTTTCGATTGTCGCTTGTCGCTTTTCATTTTACATTTTTCACTTTTCGCTTTTCGCTTGTCGCTTGTCGCTTTTAGCTTGTCGCTTTTCGCTTTTCGCTTGTCGCTTATCGCTTGTCACTTGTCGCTTGTCATATGTGCATATGTGCATGTGTGCATGTGTACATGTGCGCATGCGTGCATGTGTTCACAGTGTGCACGGTTCGTGCCGTATCGAACCGTGCCGTACCCAAAAATGACTAAGTGTCACAAATGTCAAAAGTGTCAAAAATGTCAAGTGTCAAAAATTTAAAAAATATCAAAATATCCGTACTGAACCGTGCCGTACTGAACCGTGCCGTACTGAACCGTGCGTACTGAACCGTGCCGTACGTAATTATCAAAAATTATGAAAATTATGAAAAATTATGAAAATTATGAAAATTATCAAAAATTATGAAAATTATCAAAAATTATGAAAATTATCAAAAATTATGAAAATTATGAAAATTATCAAAAATTATGAAAATTATGAAAATTATCAAAAATTATGAAAATTATCAAAAATTATGAAAATTATTAAAATTATGAAAATTATTAAAATTATTAAAATTATGAAAATTATGAAAATTATGAAAATTATGAAAATTATGAAAATTATGAAAATTATGAAAATTATGAAAATTATGAAAATTATGTATATTATCAAAAATTATCAAAAATTATCAAAAATTATCAAAAATTATCAAAAATTATCAAAAATTATCAAAAATTATCAAAAATTATCAAAAATTATCAAAAATTATCAAAAATTATCAAAAATTATCAAAAATTATCAAAAATTATCAAAAATTATCAAAAATTATCAAAAATTATCAAAAAATTATCAAAAATTATCAAAAATTATGAAAATTATCAAAAATTATGAAAATTATCAAAAATTATGAAAATTATGAAAATTATGAAAATTATGAAAATTATGAAAATTATCAAAAATTATGAAAATTATCAAAAATTATGAAAATTATCAAAAATTATGAAAATTATTAAAATTATTAAAATTATGAAAATTATGAAAATTATGAAAATTATTAAAATTATTAAAATTATTAAAATTATTAAAATTATTAAAATTATTAAAATTATTAAAATTATTAAAATTATTAAAATTATTAAAATTATGAAAATTATGAAAATTATGAAAATTATGAAAATTATGAAAATTATGAAAATTATGAAAATTATGAAAATTATGAAAATTATGAAAATTATGAAAAATTATGAAAATTATCAAAAATTATGAAAATTATCAAAAATTATGAAAATTATCAAAAATTATGAAAATTATGAAAATTATGAAAATTATCGAAAATTATGAAAATTATGAAAATTATGAAAATTATGAAAATTATGAAAATTATGAAAATTATCAAAATTATCAAAATTATCAAAATTTATGAAAATTATCAAAAATTATGAAAATTATGAAAATTATGAAAATTATGAAAATTATGAAAATTATGAAAATTATGAAAATTATGAAAATTATGAAAATTATGAAAATTATGAAAATTATGAAAATTATGAAAATTATGAAAATTATGAAAATTATGAAAATTATGAAAATTATGAAAATTATGAAAATTATGAAAATTATGAAAATTATGAAAATTATGAAAATTATCAAAAATTATGAAAATTATCAAAAATTATGAAAATTATGTATATTATGAAAATTATCAAAAATTATCAAAAATTATCAAAAATTATCAAAAATTATCAAAAATTATCAAAAATTATCAAAAATTATCAAAAATTATCAAAAATTATCAAAAATTATCAAAAATTATCAAAAATTATCAAAAATTATCAAAAATTATCAAAAATTATGAAAATTATCAAAAATTATGAAAATTATCAAAAATTATGAAAATTATGAAAATTATGAAAATTATGAAAATTATGAAAATTATCAAAAATTATCAAAAATTATGAAAATTATCAAAAATTATGAAAATTATCAAAAATTATGAAAATTATTAAAATTATTAAAATTATGAAAATTATGAAAATTATGAAAATTATTAAAATTATTAAAATTATTAAAATTATTAAAATTATTAAAATTATTAAAATTATTAAAATTATTAAAATTATTAAAATTATTAAAATTATTAAAATTATTAAAATTATTAAAATTATTAAAATTATTAAAATTATTAAAATTATTAAAATTATTAAAATTATTAAAATTATTAAAATTATTAAAATTATGAAAATTATGAAAATTATGAAAATTATGAAAATTATGAAAATTATGAAAATTATGAAAATTATCAAAAATTATGAAAATTATCAAAAATTATGAAAATTATCAAAAATTATGAAAATTATGAAAATTATGAAAATTATGAAAATTATCGAAAATTATGAAAATTATGAAAATTATGAAAATTATGAAAATTATGAAAATTATGAAAATTATGAAAATTATGAAAATTATGAAAATTATCAAAATTATCAAAATTATCAAAATTTATGAAAATTATCAAAAATTATGAAAATTATGAAAATTATGAAAATTATGAAAATTATGAAAATTATGAAAATTATGAAAATTATGAAAATTATGAAAATTATGAAAATTATGAAAATTATGAAAATTATGAAAATTATGAAAATTATGAAAATTATGAAAATTATGAAAATTATGAAAATTATGAAAATTATGAAAATTATGAAAATTATGAAAATTATGAAAATTATGAAAATTATGAAAATTATGAAAATTATGAAAATTATGAAAATTATGAAAATTATCAAAAATTATGAAAATTATCAAAAATTATGAAAATTATGTATATTATGAAAATTATCAAAAATTATCAAAAATTATCAAAAATTATCAAAAATTATCAAAAATTATCAAAAATTATCAAAAATTATCAAAAATTATCAAAAATTATCAAAAATTATGAAAATTTTGAAAATTATGAAAATTATGAAAATTTGAAAATTATGAAAATTATGAAAATTATGAAAATTATGAAAATTATGAAAATAATGAAAATTATGAAAATTATGAAAATTATGAAAATTTTCATAATTTTTGATAATTTTCATAATTTTCATAATTTTCATAATTTTTGATAATTTTCATAATTTTCATAATTTTCATAATTTTCATAATTTTCATAATTTTCATAATTTTCATAATTTTCATAATTTTTGTTAATTTTTGATAATTTCATAATTTTCATAATTTTCATAATATTCATAATTTTCATAATTTTCATAATTTTCATAATTTTCATAATTTTCATAATTTTCATAATTTTTGATAATTTTCATAAATTTTGATAATTTTGATCATTTTCATAATTTTTGATCATTTTCATAATTTTTGATAATTTTCATAATTTTTGATAATTTTCATAATTTTTAATAATTTTCATAATTTTCATAATTTTCATAATTTTCATAATTTTCATAATTTTCATAATTTTTGATAATTTTCATAATTTTTGATAATTTTCATAATTTTCATAATTTTTGATAATTTTCATAATTTTTGATAATTTTCATAATTTTTGATAATTTTCATAATTTTCATAATTTTCATAATTTTCATAATTTTCATAATATTCATAATTTTCATAATTTTCATAATTTTCATAATTTTTGATAATTTTCATAAATTTTGATAATTTTCATAATTTTTAATAATTTTTAATAATTTTCATAATTTTCATAATTTTTGATAATTTTTGATAATTTTTGATAATTTTCATAATTTTTGATAATTTTCATAATTTTTGATAATTTTCATAATTTTTGATAATTTTTGATAATTTTCATAATTTTTGATAATTTTCATAATTTTTGATAATTTTCATAATTTTTGATAATTTTTATAATTTTTGATAATTTTTATAATTTTTGATAATTTTCATAATTTTTGATAATTTTCATAATTTTCATAATTTTTGATAATTTTCATAATTTTCGATAATTTTCATAATTTTTGATAATTTTCATAATTTTTGATAATTTTCATAATTTTTGATAATTTTCATAATTTTTGATAATTTTTGATAATTTTCATAATTTTCATAATTTTCATAATTTTTGATAATTTTCATAATTTTTGATAATTTTCATAATTTTTGATAATTTTCATAATTTTTGATAATTTTCATAATTTTTGATAATTTTCATAATTTTCATAATTTTTGATAATTTTTGATAATTTTCATAATTTTTGATAATTTTGGATAATTTTCATAAATTTTGATAATTTTCATAATTTTTGATAATTTTTGATAATTTTCATAATTTTCATAATTTTTGATAATTTTCATAATTTTTGATAATTTTCATAATTTTTGACAATTTTCATAATTTTTGATAATTTTCATAAATTTTGATAATTTTAATAATTTTCATAATTTTTGATAATTTTCATAATTTTTGATAATTTTCATAAATTTTGATAATTTTGATAATTTTCATAATTTTTGATAATTTTCATAATTTTTGATAATTTTCATAATTTTTGATAATTTTCATAATTTTTGATAATTTCCATAATTTTTGATAATTTTCATAATTTTTGATAATTTTCATAATTTTTAATAATTTTCATAATTTTCATAATTTTCATAATTTTCATAATTTTCATAATTTTCATAATTTTCATAATTTTCATAATTTTCATAATTTTCATAATTTTCATAATTTTTGATAATTTTCATAATTTTCATAATTTTTGATAATTTTCATAATTTTTGATAATTTTCATAAATTTTGATAATTTTTGATAATTTTCATAATTTTTGATAATTTTCATAATTTTCATAATTTTTGATAATTTTTGATAATTTTCATAATTTTTGATAATTTTTGATAATTTTGATAATTTTCATAATTTTCATAATTTTCATAATTTTCATAATTTTCATAATTTTCATTATTTTCATAATTTTCATAATTTTCATAATTTTCATAATTTTCATAATTTTCATAATTTTCATAATTTTCATAATTTTTGATAATTTTCATAATTTTTGATAATTTTCATAATTTTTGATAATTTTCATAATTTTTGATAATTTTCATAATTTTCATAATTTTTGACAATTTTCATAATTTTTGATAATTTTCATAAATTTTGATAATTTTCATAATTTTTGATAATTTTCATAATTTTTGATAATTTTCATAATTTTTAATAATTTTCATAATTTTCATAATTTTCATAATTTTTGATAATTTTTGATAATTTTTGATAATTTTTGATAATTTTTGATAATTTTTGATAATTTTTGATAATTTTTGATAATTTTCATAATTTTCATAATTTTTGATAATTTTTGATAATTTTTGATAATTTTTGATAATTTTCATAATTTTTGATAATTTTCATAATTTTCATAATTTTTGACAATTTTCATAATTTTTGATAATTTTCATAATTTTTGATAATTTTCATAATTTTTGATAATTTTCATAATTTTTGATAATTTTCATAATTTTTGACAATTTTCATAATTTTTGATAATTTTCATAAATTTTGATAATTTTGATAATTTTCATAATTTTTGATAATTTTCATAATTTTTGATAATTTTCATAATTTTTGATAATTTTCATAATTTTTGATAATTTTCATAATTTTTGATAATTTTTGATAATTTTCATAATTTTCATAATTTTTGATAATTTTTGATAATTTTCATAATTTTTGATAATTTTGGATAATTTTCATAAATTTTGATAATTTTCATAATTTTTGATAATTTTTGATAATTTTCATAATTTTCATAATTTTTGATAATTTTCATAATTTTTGATAATTTTCATAATTTTTGACAATTTTCATAATTTTTGATAATTTTCATAAATTTTGATAATTTTAATAATTTTCATAATTTTTGATAATTTTCATAATTTTTGATAATTTTCATAAATTTTGATAATTTTGATAATTTTCATAATTTTTGATAATTTTCATAATTTTTGATAATTTTCATAATTTTTGATAATTTTCATAATTTTTGATAATTTCCATAATTTTTGATAATTTTCATAATTTTTGATAATTTTCATAATTTTTAATAATTTTCATAATTTTCATAATTTTCATAATTTTCATAATTTTTGATAATTTTCATAATTTTCATAATTTTTGATAATTTTCATAATTTTTGATAATTTTCATAAATTTTGATAATTTTTGATAATTTTCATAATTTTTGATAATTTTCATAATTTTCATAATTTTTGATAATTTTTGATAATTTTCATAATTTTTGATAATTTTTGATAATTTTGATAATTTTCATAATTTTCATAATTTTCATAATTTTCATAATTTTCATAATTTTCATAATTTTCATAATTTTCATAATTTTCATAATTTTAATAATTTTAATAATTTTAATAATTTTAATAATTTTAATAATTTTAATAATTTTAATAATTTTAATAATTTTAATAATTTTAATAATTTTAATAATTTTAATAATTTTAATAATTTTAATAATTTTCATAATTTTCATAATTTTCATAATTTTCATAATTTTCATAATTTTAATAATTTTAATAATTTTCATAATTTTTGATAATTTTCATAATTTTTGATAATTTTCATAATTTTTGATAATTTTCATAATTTTCATAATTTTCATAATTTTCATAATTTTTGATAATTTTCATAATTTTTGATAATTTTCATAATTTTTGATAATTTTCATAATTTTTCATAATTTTCATAATTTTCATAATTTTCATAATTTTCATAATTTTCATAATTTTCATAATTTTCATAATTTTCATAATTTTAATAATTTTAATAATTTTAATAATTTTAATAATTTTAATAATTTTAATAATTTTAATAATTTTAATAATTTTAATAATTTTCATAATTTTCATAATTTTCATAATTTTAATAATTTTAATAATTTTCATAATTTTTGATAATTTTCATAATTTTTGATAATTTTCATAATTTTTGATAATTTTTGATAATTTTCATAATTTTCATAATTTTCATAATTTTCATAATTTTTGATAATTACGTACGGCACGGTTCAGTACGCACGGTTCAGAACGGCACGGTTCAGTACGGATATTTTGATATTTTTTAAATTTTTTACACTTGACATTTGTGACACTTAGTCATTTTTGGGTAAGGCACGGTTCGATACGGCATCGAACCGTGCACACTGTGAACACATGCACACATGCACGCATGCACACATGCGCACATGCGCATATGTACACATGCACACATGAACACATGCACATATGCACATATGACAAGCGACAAGTGACAAGCGATAAGCGACAAGCGAAAAGCGACAAGCGACAAGCGACAAGCGAAAAGCAAAAAGCGAAAAACGAAAAGCGACAAGCGACAAGCGACAAGCGAAAAGCGAAAAGCGAAAAACGAAAAGTGAAAAGCGACAAGCGACAATCGAAAAGCGAAAAACGAAAAGCGACAAGCGAAAAGCGAAATGCGAAAAGCGAAAAACGATAAACGAAAAACAAAAAGCGAAAAGTGAAAAGTGAATAGTGAAAAGATGTGAATAGTGAGTAGAAGTTAGTAGTGTAAAGTGAAAAGTACGGCACGGTTCAGTACGGCACGGTTCAGTACGGCACGGTTCAGTACGGCACGGTTCATTACGGCACGGTTCAGTACGGCACGGTTCAGTACGGCACGGTTCGGTTCATTCGGTTCGGTTCGGTTCGGTTCGGTTCGGTTCGGTTCGGTTCGGTTCGGTTCGGTTCGGTTCGGTTCGGTTCGGTTCGGTTCGGTTCGGTTCGGTTCGGTTCGGTTCGGTTCGGTTCGGTTCGGTTCGGTTCGGTTCGGTTCGGTTCGGTTCGGTTCGGTTCGGTTCGGTTCGGTTCATTCGGTTCGGTTCGGTTCGGTTCGGTTCGGTTCGGTTCGGTTCGGTTCATTCGGTTCGGTTCGGTTCGGTTCGGTTCGGTTCGGTTCGGTTCGGTTCGGTTCGGTTCGGTTCGGTTCGGTTCGGTTCGGTTCGGTTCGGTTCGGTTCGGTTCGGTTCATTCGGTTCGGTTCGGTTCGGTTCGGTTCGGTTCGGTTCGGTTCGGTTCGGTTCGGTTCGGTTCGGTTCGGTTCGGTTCGGTTCGGTTCGGTTCGGTTCGGTTCGGTTCGGTTCGGTTCGGTTCGGTTCGGTTCGGTTCGGTTCGGTTCGGTTCGGTTCGGTTCGGTTCGGTTCGGTTCGGTTCGGTTCGGTTCGGTTCGGTTCGGTTCGGTTCGGTTCGGTTCGGTTCGGTTCGGTTCGGTTCGGTTCGGTTCGGTTCGGTTCGGTTCGGTTCGGTTCGGTTCGGTTCGGTTCGGTTCGGTTCGGTTCGGTTCGGTTCGGTTCGGTTCGGTTCGGTTCGGTTCGGTTCGGTTCGGTTCGGTTCGGTTCGGTTCGGTTCGGTTCGGTTCGGTTCGGTTCGGTTCGGTTCGGTTCGGTTCGGTTCGGTTCGGTTCGGTTCGGTTCGGTTCGGTTCGGTTCGGTTCGGTTCGGTTCGGTTCGGTTCGGTTCGGTTCGGTTCGGTTCGGTTCGGTTCGGTTCGGTTCGGTTCGGTTCGGTTCGGTTCGGTTCGGTTCGGTTCGGTTCGGTTCGGTTCGGTTCGGTTCGGTTCGGTTCGGTTCGGTTCGGTTCGGTTCGGTTCGGTTCGGTTCGGTTCGGTTCGGTTCGGTTCGGTTCGGTTCGGTTCGGTTCGGTTCGGTTCGGTTCGGTTCGGTTCGGTTCGGTTCGGTTCGGTTCGGTTCGGTTCGGTTCGGTTCGGTTCGGTTCGGTTCGGTTCGGTTCGGTTCGGTTCGGTTCGGTTCGGTTCGGTTCGGTTCGGTTCGGTTCGGTTCGGTTCGGTTCGGTTCGGTTCGGTTCGGTTCGGTTCGGTTCGGTTCGGTTCGGTTCGGTTCGGTTCGGTTCGGTTCGGTTCGGTTCGGTTCGGTTCGGTTCGGTTCGGTTCGGTTCGGTTCGGTTCGGTTCGGTTCGGTTCGGTTCGGTTCGGTTCGGTTCGGTTCGGTTCGGTTCGGTTCGGTTCGGTTCGGTTCGGTTCGGTTCGGTTCGGTTCGGTTCGGTTCGGTTCGGTTCGGTTCGGTTCGGTTCGGTTCGGTTCGGTTCGGTTCGGTTCGGTTCGGTTCGGTTCGGTTCGGTTCGGTTCGGTTCGGTTCGGTTCGGTTCGGTTCGGTTCGGTTCGGTTCGGTTCGGTTCGGTTCGGTTCGGTTCGGTTCGGTTCGGTTCGGTTCGGTTCGGTTCGGTTCGGTTCGGTTCGGTTCGGTTCGGTTCGGTTCGGTTCGGTTCGGTTCGGTTCGGTTCGGTTCGGTTCGGTTCGGTTCGGTTCGGTTCGGTTCGGTTCGGTTCGGTTCGGTTCGGTTCGGTTCGGTTCGGTTCGGTTCGGTTCGGTTCGGTTCGGTTCGGTTCGGTTCGGTTCGGTTCGGTTCGGTTCGGTTCGGTTCGGTTCGGTTCGGTTCGGTTCGGTTCGGTTCGGTTCGGTTCGGTTCGGTTCGGTTCGGTTCGGTTCGGTTCGGTTCGGTTCGGTTCGGTTCGGTTCGGTTCGGTTCGGTTCGGTTCGGTTCGGTTCGGTTCGGTTCGGTTCGGTTCGGTTCGGTTCGGTTCGGTTCGGTTCGGTTCGGTTCGGTTCGGTTCGGTTCGGTTCGGTTCGGTTCGGTTCGGTTCGGTTCGGTTCGGTTCGGTTCGGTTCGGTTCGGTTCGGTTCGGTTCGGTTCGGTTCGGTTCGGTTCGGTTCGGTTCGGTTCGGTTCGGTTCGGTTCGGTTCGGTTCGGTTCGGTTCGGTTCGGTTCGGTTCGGTTCGGTTCGGTTCGGTTCGGTTCGGTTCGGTTCGGTTCGGTTCGGTTCGGTTCGGTTCGGTTCGGTTCGGTTCGGTTCGGTTCGGTTCGGTTCGGTTCGGTTCGGTTCGGTTCGGTTCGGTTCGGTTCGGTTCGGTTCGGTTCGGTTCGGTTCGGTTCGGTTCGGTTCGGTTCGGTTCGGTTCGGTTCGGTTCGGTTCGGTTCGGTTCGGTTCGGTTCGGTTCGGTTCGGTTCGGTTCGGTTCGGTTCGGTTCGGTTCGGTTCGGTTCGGTTCGGTTCGGTTCGGTTCGGTTCGGTTCGGTTCGGTTCGGTTCGGTTCGGTTCGGTTCGGTTCGGTTCGGTTCGGTTCGGTTCGGTTCGGTTCGGTTCGGTTCGGTTCGGTTCGGTTCGGTTCGGTTCGGTTCGGTTCGGTTCGGTTCGGTTCGGTTCGGTTCGGTTCGGTTCGGTTCGGTTCGGTTCGGTTCGGTTCGGTTCGGTTCGGTTCGGTTCGGTTCGGTTCGGTTCGGTTCGGTTCGGTTCGGTTCGGTTCGGTTCGGTTCGGTTCGGTTCGGTTCGGTTCGGTTCGGTTCGGTTCGGTTCGGTTCGGTTCGGTTCGGTTCGGTTCGGTTCGGTTCGGTTCGGTTCGGTTCGGTTCGGTTCGGTTCGGTTCGGTTCGGTTCGGTTCGGTTCGGTTCGGTTCGGTTCGGTTCGGTTCGGTTCGGTTCGGTTCGGTTCGGTTCGGTTCGGTTCGGTTCGGTTCGGTTCGGTTCGGTTCGGTTCGGTTCGGTTCGGTTCGGTTCGGTTCGGTTCGGTTCGGTTCGGTTCGGTTCGGTTCGGTTCGGTTCGGTTCGGTTCGGTTCGGTTCGGTTCGGTTCGGTTCGGTTCGGTTCGGTTCGGTTCGGTTCGGTTCGGTTCGGTTCGGTTCGGTTCGGTTCGGTTCGGTTCGGTTCGGTTCGGTTCGGTTCGGTTCGGTTCGGTTCGGTTCGGTTCGGTTCGGTTCGGTTCGGTTCGGTTCGGTTCGGTTCGGTTCGGTTCGGTTCGGTTCGGTTCGGTTCGGTTCGGTTCGGTTCGGTTCGGTTCGGTTCGGTTCGGTTCGGTTCGGTTCGGTTCGGTTCGGTTCGGTTCGGTTCGGTTCGGTTCGGTTCGGTTCGGTTCGGTTCGGTTCGGTTCGGTTCGGTTCGGTTCGGTTCGGTTCGGTTCGGTTCGGTTCGGTTCGGTTCGGTTCGGTTCGGTTCGGTTCGGTTCGGTTCGGTTCGGTTCGGTTCGGTTCGGTTCGGTTCGGTTCGGTTCGGTTCGGTTCGGTTCGGTTCGGTTCGGTTCGGTTCGGTTCGGTTCGGTTCGGTTCGGTTCGGTTCGGTTCGGTTCGGTTCGGTTCGGTTCGGTTCGGTTCGGTTCGGTTCGGTTCGGTTCGGTTCGGTTCGGTTCGGTTCGGTTCGGTTCGGTTCGGTTCGGTTCGGTTCGGTTCGGTTCGGTTCGGTTCGGTTCGGTTCGGTTCGGTTCGGTTCGGTTCGGTTCGGTTCGGTTCGGTTCGGTTCGGTTCGGTTCGGTTCGGTTCGGTTCGGTTCGGTTCGGTTCGGTTCGGTTCGGTTCGGTTCGGTTCGGTTCGGTTCGGTTCGGTTCGGTTCGGTTCGGTTCGGTTCGGTTCGGTTCGGTTCGGTTCGGTTCGGTTCGGTTCGGTTCGGTTCGGTTCGGTTCGGTTCGGTTCGGTTCGGTTCGGTTCGGTTCGGTTCGGTTCGGTTCGGTTCGGTTCGGTTCGGTTCGGTTCGGTTCGGTTCGGTTCGGTTCGGTTCGGTTCGGTTCGGTTCGGTTCGGTTCGGTTCGGTTCGGTTCGGTTCGGTTCGGTTCGGTTCGGTTCGGTTCGGTTCGGTTCGGTTCGGTTCGGTTCGGTTCGGTTCGGTTCGGTTCGGTTCGGTTCGGTTCGGTTCGGTTCGGTTCGGTTCGGTTCGGTTCGGTTCGGTTCGGTTCGGTTCGGTTCGGTTCGGTTCGGTTCGGTTCGGTTCGGTTCGGTTCGGTTCGGTTCGGTTCGGTTCGGTTCGGTTCGGTTCGGTTCGGTTCGGTTCGGTTCGGTTCGGTTCGGTTCGGTTCGGTTCGGTTCGGTTCGGTTCGGTTCGGTTCGGTTCGGTTCGGTTCGGTTCGGTTCGGTTCGGTTCGGTTCGGTTCGGTTCGGTTCGGTTCGGTTCGGTTCGGTTCGGTTCGGTTCGGTTCGGTTCGGTTCGGTTCGGTTCGGTTCGGTTCGGTTCGGTTCGGTTCGGTTCGGTTCGGTTCGGTTCGGTTCGGTTCGGTTCGGTTCGGTTCGGTTCGGTTCGGTTCGGTTCGGTTCGGTTCGGTTCGGTTCGGTTCGGTTCGGTTCGGTTCGGTTCGGTTCGGTTCGGTTCGGTTCGGTTCGGTTCGGTTCGGTTCGGTTCGGTTCGGTTCGGTTCGGTTCGGTTCGGTTCGGTTCGGTTCGGTTCGGTTCGGTTCGGTTCGGTTCGGTTCGGTTCGGTTCGGTTCGGTTCGGTTCGGTTCGGTTCGGTTCGGTTCGGTTCGGTTCGGTTCGGTTCGGTTCGGTTCGGTTCGGTTCGGTTCGGTTCGGTTCGGTTCGGTTCGGTTCGGTTCGGTTCGGTTCGGTTCGGTTCGGTTCGGTTCGGTTCGGTTCGGTTCGGTTCGGTTCGGTTCGGTTCGGTTCGGTTCGGTTCGGTTCGGTTCGGTTCGGTTCGGTTCGGTTCGGTTCGGTTCGGTTCGGTTCGGTTCGGTTCGGTTCGGTTCGGTTCGGTTCGGTTCGGTTCGGTTCGGTTCGGTTCGGTTCGGTTCGGTTCGGTTCGGTTCGGTTCGGTTCGGTTCGGTTCGGTTCGGTTCGGTTCGGTTCGGTTCGGTTCGGTTCGGTTCGGTTCGGTTCGGTTCGGTTCGGTTCGGTTCGGTTCGGTTCGGTTCGGTTCGGTTCGGTTCGGTTCGGTTCGGTTCGGTTCGGTTCGGTTCGGTTCGGTTCGGTTCGGTTCGGTTCGGTTCGGTTCGGTTCGGTTCGGTTCGGTTCGGTTCGGTTCGGTTCGGTTCGGTTCGGTTCGGTTCGGTTCGGTTCGGTTCGGTTCGGTTCGGTTCGGTTCGGTTCGGTTCGGTTCGGTTCGGTTCGGTTCGGTTCGGTTCGGTTCGGTTCGGTTCGGTTCGGTTCGGTTCGGTTCGGTTCGGTTCGGTTCGGTTCGGTTCGGTTCGGTTCGGTTCGGTTCGGTTCGGTTCGGTTCGGTTCGGTTCGGTTCGGTTCGGTTCGGTTCGGTTCGGTTCGGTTCGGTTCGGTTCGGTTCGGTTCGGTTCGGTTCGGTTCGGTTCGGTTCGGTTCGGTTCGGTTCGGTTCGGTTCGGTTCGGTTCGGTTCGGTTCGGTTCGGTTCGGTTCGGTTCGGTTCGGTTCGGTTCGGTTCGGTTCGGTTCGGTTCGGTTCGGTTCGGTTCGGTTCGGTT
This sequence comes from Aspidapion aeneum, assembly GCA_963576565.1. NCBI lineage: Eukaryota > Metazoa > Arthropoda > Insecta > Coleoptera > Brentidae > Aspidapion > Aspidapion aeneum. Next base: position 122,991,192 of record OY755042.1, read on the forward strand.
CGGTTCGGTTCGGTTCGGTTCGGTTCGGTTCGGTTCGGTTCGGTTCGGTTCGGTTCGGTTCGGTTCGGTTCGGTTCGGTTCGGTTCGGTTCGGTTCGGTTCGGTTCGGTTCGGTTCGGTTCGGTTCGGTTCGGTTCGGTTCGGTTCGGTTCGGTTCGGTTCGGTTCGGTTCGGTTCGGTTCGGTTCGGTTCGGTTCGGTTCGGTTCGGTTCGGTTCGGTTCGGTTCGGTTCGGTTCGGTTCGGTTCGGTTCGGTTCGGTTCGGTTCGGTTCGGTTCGGTTCGGTTCGGTTCGGTTCGGTTCGGTTCGGTTCGGTTCGGTTCGGTTCGGTTCGGTTCGGTTCGGTTCGGTTCGGTTCGGTTCGGTTCGGTTCGGTTCGGTTCGGTTCGGTTCGGTTCGGTTCGGTTCGGTTCGGTTCGGTTCGGTTCGGTTCGGTTCGGTTCGGTTCGGTTCGGTTCGGTTCGGTTCGGTTCGGTTCGGTTCGGTTCGGTTCGGTTCGGTTCGGTTCGGTTCGGTTCGGTTCGGTTCGGTTCGGTTCGGTTCGGTTCGGTTCGGTTCGGTTCGGTTCGGTTCGGTTCGGTTCGGTTCGGTTCGGTTCGGTTCGGTTCGGTTCGGTTCGGTTCGGTTCGGTTCGGTTCGGTTCGGTTCGGTTCGGTTCGGTTCGGTTCGGTTCGGTTCGGTTCGGTTCGGTTCGGTTCGGTTCGGTTCGGTTCGGTTCGGTTCGGTTCGGTTCGGTTCGGTTCGGTTCGGTTCGGTTCGGTTCGGTTCGGTTCGGTTCGGTTCGGTTCGGTTCGGTTCGGTTCGGTTCGGTTCGGTTCGGTTCGGTTCGGTTCGGTTCGGTTCGGTTCGGTTCGGTTCGGTTCGGTTCGGTTCGGTTCGGTTCGGTTCGGTTCGGTTCGGTTCGGTTCGGTTCGGTTCGGTTCGGTTCGGTTCGGTTCGGTTCGGTTCGGTTCGGTTCGGTTCGGTTCGGTTCGGTTCGGTTCGGTTCGGTTCGGTTCGGTTCGGTTCGGTTCGGTTCGGTTCGGTTCGGTTCGGTTCGGTTCGGTTCGGTTCGGTTCGGTTCGGTTCGGTTCGGTTCGGTTCGGTTCGGTTCGGTTCGGTTCGGTTCGGTTCGGTTCGGTTCGGTTCGGTTCGGTTCGGTTCGGTTCGGTTCGGTTCGGTTCGGTTCGGTTCGGTTCGGTTCGGTTCGGTTCGGTTCGGTTCGGTTCGGTTCGGTTCGGTTCGGTTCGGTTCGGTTCGGTTCGGTTCGGTTCGGTTCGGTTCGGTTCGGTTCGGTTCGGTTCGGTTCGGTTCGGTTCGGTTCGGTTCGGTTCGGTTCGGTTCGGTTCGGTTCGGTTCGGTTCGGTTCGGTTCGGTTCGGTTCGGTTCGGTTCGGTTCGGTTCGGTTCGGTTCGGTTCGGTTCGGTTCGGTTCGGTTCGGTTCGGTTCGGTTCGGTTCGGTTCGGTTCGGTTCGGTTCGGTTCGGTTCGGTTCGGTTCGGTTCGGTTCGGTTCGGTTCGGTTCGGTTCGGTTCGGTTCGGTTCGGTTCGGTTCGGTTCGGTTCGGTTCGGTTCGGTTCGGTTCGGTTCGGTTCGGTTCGGTTCGGTTCGGTTCGGTTCGGTTCGGTTCGGTTCGGTTCGGTTCGGTTCGGTTCGGTTCGGTTCGGTTCGGTTCGGTTCGGTTCGGTTCGGTTCGGTTCGGTTCGGTTCGGTTCTCGGTTCGGTTCGGTTCGGTTCGGTTCGGTTCGGTTCGGTTCGGTTCGGTTCGGTTCGGTTCGGTTCGGTTCGGTTCGGTTCGGTTCGGTTCGGTTCGGTTCGGTTCGGTTCGGTTCGGTTCGGTTCGGTTCGGTTCGGTTCGGTTCGGTTCGGTTCGGTTCGGTTCGGTTCGGTTCGGTTCGGTTCGGTTCGGTTCGGTTCGGTTCG
>OY755043.1:0-30000 GCA_963576565.1 Aspidapion aeneum
CCGAACCGAACCGAACCGAACCGAACCGAACCGAACCGAACCGAACCGAACCGAACCGAACCGAACCGAACCGAACCGAACCGAACCGAACCGAACCGAACCGAACCGAACCGAACCGAACCGAACCGAACCGAACCGAACCGAACCGAACCGAACCGAACCGAACCGAACCGAACCGAACCGAACCGAACCGAACCGAACCGAACCGAACCGAACCGAACCGAACCGAACCGAACCGAACCGAACCGAACCGAACCGAACCGAACCGAACCGAACCGACCGAACCGAACCGAACCGAACGACCGAACCGAACCGAACCGAACCGAACCGAACCGAACCGAACCGAACCGAACCGAACCGAACCGAACCGAACCGAACCGAACCGAACCGAACCGAACCGAACCGAACCGAACCGAACCGAACCGAACCGAACCGAACCGAACCGAACCGAACCGAACCGAACCGAACCGAACCGAACCGAACCGAACCGAACCGAACCGAACCGAACCGAACCGAACCGAACCGAACCGAACCGAACCGAACCGAACCGAACCGAACCGAACCGAACCGAACCGAACCGAACCGAACCGAACCGAACCGAACCGAACCGAACCGAACCGAACCGAACCGAACCGAACCGAACCGAACCGAACCGAACCGAACCGAACCGAACCGAACCGAACCGAACCGAACGACGAACCGAACCGAACCGAACCGAACCGAACCGAACCGAACCGAACCGAACCGAACCGAACCGAACCGAACCGAACCGAACCGAACCGAACCGAACCGAACGAACCGAACCGAACCGAACCGAACGACCGAACCGAACCGAACCGAACCGAACCGAACCGAACCGAACCGAACCGAACCGAACCGAACCGAACCGAACCGAACCGAACCGAACCGAACCGAACCGAACCGAACCGAACCGAACCGAACCGAACCGAACCGAACCGAACCGAACCGAACCGAACCGAACCGAACCGAACCGAACCGAACCGAACGAACCGAACCGAACCGAACCGAACCGAACCGAACCGAACCGAACCGAACGAACCGAACCGAACCGAACCGAACCGAACCGAACCGAACCGAACCGAACCGAACCGAACCGAACCGAACCGAACCGAACCGAACGAACCGAACCGAACGACCGAACCGAACCGAACCGACGACCGAACCGAACCGAACCGAACCGAACCGAACCGAACCGAACCGAACCGAACCGAACCGAACCGAACCGAACCGAACCGAACCGAACCGAACCGAACCGAACCGAACCGAACGAACCGAACCGAACCGAACCGAACCGAACCGAACCGAACCGAACCGAACCGAACCGAACCGAACCGAACCGAACCGAACCGAACCGAACGAACCGAACCGAACCGAACCGAACCGAACCGAACCGAACGAACCGAACCGAACCGAACGAACCGAACCGAACCGAACCGAACCGAACCGAACCGAACCGAACCGAACCGAACCGAACCGAACCGAACCGAACCGAACCGAACCGAACCGAACCGAACCGAACGAACCGAACCGAACCGAACCGAACCGAACCGAACCGAACCGAACCGAACCGAACCGAACCGAACCGAACCGAACCGAACCGAACCGAACCGAACCGAACCGAACCGAACCGAACCGAACCGAACCGAACCGAACCGAACCGAACCGAACCGAACCGAACCGAACCGAACCGAACCGAACCGAACCGAACCGAACCGAACCGAACCGAACCGAACCGAACCGAACCGAACCGAACCGAACCGAACCGAACCGAACCGAACCGAACCGAACCGAACCGAACCGAACCGAACCGAACCGAACCGAACCGAACCGAACCGAACCGAACCGAACCGAACCGAACCGAACCGAACCGAACCGAACCGAACCGAACCGAACCGAACCGAACCGAACCGAACCGAACCGAACCGAACCGAACCGAACCGAACCGAACCGAACCGAACCGAACCGAACCGAACCGAACCGAACCGAACCGAACCGAACCGAACCGAACCGAACCGAACCGAACCGAACCGAACCGAACCGAACCGAACCGAACCGAACCGAACCGAACCGAACCGAACCGAACCGAACCGAACCGAACCGAACCGAACCGAACCGAACCGAACCGAACCGAACCGAACCGAACCGAACCGAACCGAACCGAACCGAACCGAACCGAACCGAACCGAACCGAACCGAACCGAACCGAACCGAACCGAACCGAACCGAACCGAACCGAACCGAACCGAACCGAACCGAACCGAACCGAACCGAACCGAACCGAACCGAACCGAACCGAACCGAACCGAACCGAACCGAACCGAACCGAACCGAACCGAACCGAACCGAACCGAACCGAACCGAACCGAACCGAACCGAACCGAACCGAACCGAACCGAACCGAACCGAACCGAACCGAACCGAACCGAACCGAACCGAACCGAACCGAACCGAACCGAACCGAACCGAACCGAACCGAACCGAACCGAACCGAACCGAACCGAACCGAACCGAACCGAACCGAACCGAACCGAACCGAACCGAACCGAACCGAACCGAACCGAACCGAACCGAACCGAACCGAACCGAACCGAACCGAACCGAACCGAACCGAACCGAACCGAACCGAACCGAACCGAACCGAACCGAACCGAACCGAACCGAACCGAACCGAACCGAACCGAACCGAACCGAACCGAACCGAACCGAACCGAACCGAACCGAACCGAACCGAACCGAACCGAACCGAACCGAACCGAACCGAACCGAACCGAACCGAACCGAACCGAACCGAACCGAACCGAACCGAACCGAACCGAACCGAACCGAACCGAACCGAACCGAACCGAACCGAACCGAACCGAACCGAACCGAACCGAACCGAACCGAACCGAACCGAACCGAACCGAACCGAACCGAACCGAACCGAACCGAACCGAACCGAACCGAACCGAACCGAACCGAACCGAACCGAACCGAACCGAACCGAACCGAACCGAACCGAACCGAACCGAACCGAACCGAACCGAACCGAACCGAACCGAACCGAACCGAACCGAACCGAACCGAACCGAACCGAACCGAACCGAACCGAACCGAACCGAACCGAACCGAACCGAACCGAACCGAACCGAACCGAACCGAACCGAACCGAACCGAACCGAACCGAACCGAACCGAACCGAACCGAACCGAATATGAACCGAACCGAACCGAACCGAACCGAACCGAACCGAACCGAACCGAACCGAACCGAACCGAACCGAACCGAACCGAACCGAACCGAACCGAACCGAACCGAACCGAACCGAACCGAACCGAACCGAACCGAACCGAACCGAACCGAACCGAACCGAACCGAACCGAACCGAACCGAACCGAACCGAACCGAACCGAACCGAACCGAACCGAACCGAACCGAACCGAACCGAACCGAATGAACCGAACCGAACCGAACCGAACCGAACCGAACCGAACCGAACCGAACCGAACCGAACCGAACCGAACCGAACCGAACCGAACCGAACCGAACCGAACCGAACCGAACCGAACCGAATGAACCGAACCGAACCGAACCGAACCGAACCGAACCGAACCGAACCGAACCGAACCGAACCGAACCGAACCGAACCGAACCGAACCGAACCGAACCGAACCGAACCGAACCGAACCGAACCGAACCGAACCGAACCGAACCGAACCGAACCGAACCGAACCGAACCGAACCGAACCGAACCGAACCGAACCGAACCGAACCGAACCGAACCGAACCGAACCGAACCGAACCGAACCGAACCGAACCGAACCGAACCGAACCGAACCGAACCGAACCGAACCGAACCGAACCGAACCGAACCGAACCGAACCGAACCGAACCGAACCGAACCGAACCGAACCGAACCGAACCGAACCGAACCGAACCGAACCGAACCGAACCGAACCGAACCGAACCGAACCGAACCGAACCGAACCGAACCGAACCGAACCGAACCGAACCGAACCGAACCGAACCGAACCGAACCGAACCGAACCGAACCGAACCGAACCGAACCGAACCGAACCGAACCGAACCGAACCGAACCGAACCGAACCGAACCGAACCGAACCGAACCGAACCGAACCGAACCGAACCGAACCGAACCGAAAATTGTCAAAAATTATGAAATTTATGAAAATTATGAAAATTATGAAAATTATGAAAATTATCAAAAATTATGAAAATTATGAAAATTATGAAAATTATGAAAATTATGAAAATTATGAAAATTATGAAAATTATGAAAATTATGAAAATTATGAAAATTATGAAAATTATGAAAATTATGAAAATTATGAAAATTATGAAAATTATCAAAAATTATGAAAATTATCAAAAATTATGAAAATTATGAAAATTATCAAAAATTATGAAAATTATGAATATTATCAAAAATTATGAAAATTATCAAAAATTATGAAAATTATCAAAAATTATGAAAATTATCAAAAATTATCAAAAATTATGAAAATTATCAAAAATTATGAAAATTATGAAAATTATGAAAATTATCAAAAATTATGAAAATTATCCAAAATTATCCAAAATTATGAAAATTATCCAAAATTATGAAAATTATGAAAATTATGAAAATTATGAAAATTATGAAAATTATGAAAATTATGAAAATTATCAAAAATTATGAAAATTATCAAAAATTATGAAAATTATCCAAAATTATGAAAATTATCAAAATTATGAAAATTATCAAAAATTATGAAAATTATCAAAAATTATGAAAATTATCAAAAATTATGAAAATTATCAAAAATTATGAAAATTATCTAAAATTATGAAAATTATCAAAAATTATGAAAATTATCAAAAATTATGAAAATTATCAAAAATTATGAAAATTATCCAAAATTATCAAAAATTATGAAAATTATCGCAAATTATGAAAATTATCAAATATTATGAAAATTATCGCAAATTATGAAAATTATCGCAAATTATAAAAATTATCAAAAATTATCAAAAATTATCAAAAATTATAAAATTATAAAAATTATCAAAAATTATGAAAATTATGAAAATTATGAAAAATATGAAAATTATGAAAATTATCAAAAATTATGAAAATTATCAAAAATTATGAAAATTATCCAAAATTATGAAAATTATCAAAATTATCAAAAATTATCAAAAATTATGAAAATTATCAAAAATTATGAAAATTATCAAAAATTATGAAAATTATCAAAAATTATGAAAATTATCAAAAATTATGAAAATTATCAAAAATTATGAAAATTATCCAAAATTATGAAAATTATCAAAAATTATGAAAATTATGAAAATTATCAAAAATTATGAAAATTATCCAAAATTATCAAAAATTATGAAAATTATCGCAAATTATGAAAATTATCAAATATTATGAAAATTATCGCAAATTATGAAAATTATCGCAAATTATGAAAATTATCAAATATGAAAATTATCAAAAATTATGAAAATTGTCAAAAATTATGAAATTTATGAAAATTATGAAAATTATCAAAAATTATGAAAATTATGAAAATTATGAAAATTATGAAAATTATGAAAATTATGAAAATTATGAAAATTTTCCAAAATTATCAAAAATTATGAAAATTATCGCAAATTATGAAAATTATCAAATATTATGAAAATTATCGCAAATTATGAAAATTATCGCAAATTATAAAAATTATGAAAATTATCAAAAATTATCAAAAATTATCAAAAATTATAAAATTATAAAAATTATCAAAAATTATGAAAATTATGAAAATTATGAAAAATATGAAAATTATGAAAATTATCAAAAATTATGAAAATTATCAAAAATTATGAAAATTATCCAAAATTATGAAAATTATCAAAATTATCAAAAATTATCAAAAATTACGAAAATTATCAAAAATTATGAAAATTATCAAAAATTATGAAAATTATCAAAAATTATGAAAATTATCCAAAATTATGAAAATTATCAAAAATTATGAAAATTATCAAAAATTATGAAAATTATCCAAAATTATCAAAAATTATGAAAATTATCGCAAATTATGAAAATTATCAAATATTATGAAAATTATCGCAAATTATGAAAATTATCGCAAATTATGAAAATTATCAAATATTATGAAAATTATCAAAAATTATGAAAATTGTCAAAAATTATGAAATTTATGAAAATTATCAAAAATTATCAAAAATTATCAAAAATTATGAAAATTATGAAAATTATGAAAATTATGAAAATTATGAAAATTATGAAAATTATGAAAATTATGAAAATTTCCAAAAATTATGAAAATTATGAAAATTATCAAAAATTATGAAAATTATGAAAATTATCAAAAATTATGAAAATTATCGCAAATTATGAAAATTATCAAATATTATGAAAATTATCAAAAATTATGAAAATTGTCAAAAATTATGAAAATTATGAAAATTATGAAAATTATGAAAATTATCAAAAATTATGAAAATTGTCAAAAATTATGAAAATTATGAAAATTATGAAAATTATGAAAATTATGAAAATTATGAAAATTATGAAAATTATCAAAAATTATGAAAATTATAAAAAATTATGAAAATTATGAAAATTATCAAAAATTATGAAAATTATGAAAATTATCAAAAATTATGAAAATTATCAAAAATTATGAAAATTATCAAAAATTATGAAAATTATCAAAAATTATCAAAAATTATCAAAAATTATGAAAATTATCAAAAATTATGAAAATTATGAAAATTATGAAAATTATGAAAATTATCAAAAATTATGAAAATTATGAAAATTATCAAAAATTATGAAAATTATCAAAAATTATGAAAATTATCAAAAATTATGAAAATTATCAAAAATTATCAAAAATTATGAAAATTATGAAAATTATCAAAAATTATGAAAATTATGAAAATTATCAAAAATTATGAAAATTATCAAAAATTATGAAAATTATCAAAAATTATCAAAAATTATGAAAATTATGAAAATTATGAAAATTATGAAAATTATGAAAATTATGAAAATTATGAAAATTATGAAAATTATGAAAATTATGAAAATTATCAAAAATTATGAAAATTATGAAAATTATCAAAAATTATGAAAATTATCAAAAATTATGAAAATTATCAAAAATTATGAAAATTATCAAAAATTATGAAAATTATGAAAATTATGAAAATTATGAAAATTATGAAAATTATCAAAAATTATGAAAATTATGAAAATTATCAAAAATTATGAAAATTATCAAAAATTATGAAAATTATCAAAAATTATGAAAATTATCAAAAATTATGAAAATTATCAAAAATTATCAAAAATTATGAAAATTATCAAAAATTATGAATATTATGAAAATTATGAAAATTATGAAAATTATGAAAATTATCAAAAATTATGAAAAATTATGAAAATTATGAAAATTATCAAAAATTATGAAAATTATGAAAATTATCAAAAATTATGAAAATTATCAAAAATTATGAAAATTATCAAAAATTATGAAAATTATCAAAAATTATGAAAATTATGAAAATTATGAAAATTATGAAAATTATGAAAATTATGAAAATTATGAAAATTATGAAAATTATGAAAATTATCAAAAATTATGAAAATTATGAAAATTATCAAAAATTATGAAAATTATGAAAATTATCAAAAATTATGAAAATTATCAAAAATTATGAAAATTATCAAAAATTATGAAAATTATCAAAAATTATCAAAAATTATGAAAATTATCAAAAATTATGAAAATTATGAAAATTATGAAAATTATCAAAAATTATGAAAATTATCCAAAATTATCAAAAATTATGAAAATTATCGCAAATTATGAAAATTATCAAATATTATGAAAATTATCGCAAATTATGAAAATTATCGCAAATTATGAAAATTATCAAATATTATGAAAATTATCAAAAATTATGAAAATTGTCAAAAATTATGAAATTTATGAAAATTATGAAAATTATGAAAATTATCAAAAATTATCAAAAATTATGAAAATTATGAAAATTATGAAAATTATGAAAATTATGAAAATTATGAAAATTATGAAAATTATGAAAATTATGAAAATTATGAAAATTATGAAAATTTCCAAAAATTATGAAAATTATGAAAATTATCAAAAATTATGAAAATTATGAAAATTATCAAAAATTATGAAAATTATCGCAAATTATGAAAATTATCAAATATTATGAAAATTATCAAAAATTATGAAAATTGTCAAAAATTATGAAAATTATGAAAATTATCAAAAATTATGAAAATTATCAAAAATTATGAAAATTATCAAAAATTATGAAAATTATCAAAAATTATCAAAAATTATCAAAAATTATGAAAATTATCAAAAATTATCAAAAATTATGAAAATTATCAAAAATTATGAAAATTATGAAAATTATGAAAATTATGAAAATTATGAAAATTATGAAAATTATGAAAATTATCAAAAATTATGAAAATTATCAAAAATTATGAAAATTATCAAAAATTATGAAAATTATCAAAAATTATCAAAAATTATGAAAATTATGAAAATTATGAAAATTATGAAAATTATGAAAATTATGAAAATTATGAAAATTATGAAAATTATGAAAATTATGAAAATTATGAAAATTATGAAAATTATCAAAAATTATGAAAATTATGAAAATTATCCAAAATTATGAAAATTATGAAAATTATGAAAATTATGAAAATTATGAAAATTATGAAAATTATCAAAAATTATGAAAATTATCAAAAATTATGAAAATTATCCAAAATTATGAAAATTATCAAAAATTATGAAAATTATCAAAAATTATGAAAATTATCAAAAATTATGAAAATTATCAAAAATTATGAAAATTATCTAAAATTATGAAAATTATCAAAAATTATGAAAATTATCAAAAATTATGAAAATTATCAAAAATTATGAAAATTATCCAAAATTATCAAAAATTATGAAAATTATCGCAAATTATGAAAATTATCAAATATTATGAAAATTATCGCAAATTATGAAAATTATCGCAAATTATAAAAATTATGAAAATTATCAAAAATTATCAAAAATTATGAAAATTATCAAAAATTATAAAATTATAAAAATTATCAAAAATTATGAAAATTATGAAAATTATGAAAAATATGAAAATTATGAAAATTATGAAAATTATCAAAAATTATGAAAATTATCCAAAATTATGAAAATTATCAAAATTATGAAAATTATCAAAATTATGAAAATTATCAAAAATTATGAAAATTATCAAAAATTATGAAAATTATCAAAAATTATGAAAATTATCAAAAATTATGAAAATTATCAAAAATTATGAAAATTATCCAAAATTATGAAAATTATCAAAAATTATGAAAATTATCAAAAATTATGAAAATTATCCAAAATTATCAAAAATTATGAAAATTATCGCAAATTATGAAAATTATCAAATATTATGAAAATTATCGCAAATTATGAAAATTATCGCAAATTATGAAAATTATCAAATATTATGAAAATTATCAAAAATTATGAAAATTGTCAAAAATTATGAAATTTATGAAAATTATGAAAATTATCAAAAATTATGAAAATTATGAAAATTATGAAAACTATGAAAATTATGAAAATTATCAAAAATTATGAAAATTATGAAAATTTCCAAAAATTATGAAAATTATGAAAATTATCAAAAATTATGAAAATTATGAAAATTATCAAAAATTATGAAAATTATCGCAAATTATGAAAATTATCAAATATTATGAAAATTATCAAAAATTATGAAAATTGTCAAAAATTATGAAATTTATGAAAATTATGAAAATTATGAAAATTATGAAAATTATGAAAATTATGAAAATTATGAAAATTATGAAAATTATGAAAATTATGAAAATTATGAAAATTATGAAAATTATGAAAATTATGAAAATTATGAAAATTATGAAAATTATGAAAATTATGAAAATTATCAAAAATTATGAAAATTATGAAAATTATGAAAATTATCAAAAATTATGAAAATTATCAAAAATTATGAAAATTATCAAAAATTATCAAAAATTATCAAAAATTATGAAAATTATGAAAATTATGAAAATTATGAAAATTATGAAAATTATGAAAATTATCAAAAATTATGAAAATTATGAAAATTATCAAAAATTATGAAAATTATCAAAAAATTATGAAAATTATCAAAAATTATGAAAATTATGAAAAATTATGAAAATTATCCAAAATTATGAAAATTATCAAAAATTATGAAAATTATCAAAACTTATGAAAATTATCAAAAATTATGAAAATTATCCAAAATTATGAAAATTATCCAAAATTATCAAAAATTATGAAAATTATCGCAAATTATGAAAATTATCAAATATTATGAAAATTATGAAAATTATCGCAAATTATGAAAATTATCGCAAATTATGAAAATTATCAAATATTATGAAAATTATCAAATATTATGAAAATTATCAAATATTATGAAAATTATCAAAAATTATGAAAATTGTCAAAAATTATGAAATTTATGAAAATTATGAAAATTATCAAAAATTATGAAAATTATGAAAATTATGAAAATTATCAAAAATTATGAAAATTATGAAAATTATCCAAAATTATGAAAATTATCAAAAATTATCGAAAATTATGAAAATTATCAAAAATTATGAAAATTATCAAAAATTATGAAAATTATCAAAAATTATGAAAATTATCAAAAATTATGAAAATTATCAAAAATTATGAAAATTATCAAAAATTATGAACATTATCAAAAATTATGAAAATTATCAAAAATTATGAAAATTATCAAAAATTATGAAAATTATCAAAAATTATAAAATTATGAAAATTATCAAAAATTATCAAAAATTATGAAAATTATAAAAATTATGAAAATTATGAAAATTATCAAAAATTATGAAAATTATCAAAAATTATGAAAATTATCAAAAATTATGAAAATTATCAAAAATTATGAAAATTATCAAAAATTATGAAAATTATCCAAAATTATGAAAATTATCAAAAATTATGAAAATTATCAAAAATTATGAAAATTATCCAAAATTATGAAAATTATCCAAAATTATGAAAATTATCGCAAATTATGAAAATTATCAAATATTATGAAAATTATGAAAATTATCGCAAATTATGAAAATTATCGCAAATTATGAAAATTATCAAATATGAAAATTATCAAAAATTGAAAATTGTCAAAAATTATGAAATTTATGAAAATTATGAAAATTATGAAAATTATCAAAAATTATCAAAAATTATGAAAATTATGAAAATTATGAAAATTATGAAAATTATGAAAATTATGAAAATTATGAAAATTATGAAAATTATGAAAATTATCAAAAATTATGAAAATTATCAAAAATTATGAAAATTATCAAAAATTATGAAAATTATCAAAAATTATGAAAATTATCAAAAATTATGAAAATTATCAAAAATTATCAAAAATTATGAAAATTATGAAAATTATGAAAATTATGAAAATTATGAAAATTATGAAAATTATGAAAATTATGAAAATTATGAAAATTATCAAAAATTATGAAAATTATGAAAATTATCAAAAATTATGAAAATTATCAAAAAATTATGAAAATTATCAAAAATTATGAAAATTATGAAAAATTATGAAAATTATCCAAAATTATGAAAATTATCAAAAATTATGAAAATTATCAAAACTTATGAAAATTATCAAAAATTATGAAAATTATCCAAAATTATCAAAAATTATGAAAATTATCGCAAATTATGAAAATTATCAAATATTATGAAAATTATCAAATATTATGAAAATTATCAAAAATTATGAAAATTGTCAAAAATTATGAAATTTATGAAAATTATGAAAATTATCAAAAATTATGAAAATTATGAAAATTATCAAAAATTATGAAAATTATCCAAAATTATGAAAATTATCCAAAATTATGAAAATTATCAAAAATTATCGAAAATTATGAAAATTATCAAAAATTATGAAAATTATCAAAAATTATGAAAATTATCAAAAATTATGAAAATTATCAAAAATTATGAAAATTATCAAAAATTATGAAAATTATCAAAAATTATGAAAATTATCAAAAATTATTAAAATTATGAAAATTATGAAAATTATCAAAAATTATGAAAATTATCCAAAATTATGAAAATTATCCAAAATTATGAAAATTATCAAAAATTATCGAAAATTATGAAAATTATCAAAAATTATGAAAATTATCAAAAATTATGAAAATTATGAAAATTATCAAAAATTATGAAAATTATGCAAATTATCAAAAATTATGAAAATTATCAAAAATTATGAAAATTATCAAAAATTATGAAAATTATCAAAAATTATGAAAATTATCAAAAATTATGAAAATTATCAAAAATTATGAAAATTATCAAAAATTATGAAAATTATAAAAATTATGAAAATTATGAAAATTATCAAAAATTATGAAAATTATCAAAAATTATGAAAATTATCAAAAATTATGAAAATTATCAAAAATTATGAAAATTATCCAAAATTATGAAAATTATCAAAAATTATGAAAATTATGAAAATTATCCAAAATTATGAAAATTATCGCAAATTATGAAAATTATCAAATATTATGAAAATTATGAAAATTATCGCAAATTATGAAAATTATCGCAAATTATGAAAATTATCAAATATGAAAATTATCAAAAATTGAAAATTGTCAAAAATTATGAAATTTATGAAAATTATGAAAATTATCAAAAATTATGAAAATTATGAAAATTATAAAAATTATGAAAATTATCAAAAATTATGAAAATTATCAAAAATTATGAAAATTATCAAAAATTATGAAAATTATCAAAAATTATGAAAATTATCAAAAATTATGAAAATTATCAAAAATTATGAAAATTATCAAAAATTATCGAAAATTATCAAAAATTATGAAAATTATCAAAAATTATGAAAATTATCAAAAATTATGAAAATTATGAAAAGTATCAAATTATCAAAAATTATGAAAATTATGAAAAATTATGATATTTTATTATCGAAAATTATCAAAAATTATGAAAATTATCAAAAATTATGAAAATTATCAAAAATTATGAAAATTATGAAAAGTATCAAATTATCAAAAATTATGAAAATTATGAAAAATTATGAAAATTATCAAAAATTATGAAAATTATCAAAAATTATGAAAATTATCAAAAATTATGAAAATTATCAAAAATTATCAAAAATTATGAAAATTATCAAAAATTATGAAAATTATCAAAAATTATAAAATTATGAAAATTATCAAAAATTATGAAAATTATGAAAATTATGAAAATTATAAAAATTATGAAAATTATGAAAATTATGAAAATTATGAAAATTATCAAAAATTATGAAAATTATCCAAAATTATGAAAATTATCAAAAATTATGAAAATTATCAAAAATTATGAAAATTATCAAAAATTATGAAAATTATGAAAATTATCAAAAATTATGAAAATTATCAAAAATTATGAAAATTATCAAAAATTATGAAAATTATCAAAAATTATGAAAATTATCAAAAATTATGAAAATTATCAAAAATTATGAAAATTATGAAAATTATCAAAAATTATGAAAAATATGAAAATTATCAAAATTATGAAAATTATCAAAATTATGAAAATTATGAAAATTATCAAAAATTATGAAAATTATCAAAAATTATGAAAATAATGAAAATTATCAAAAATTATGAAAATTATCAAAAATTATGAAAATTATCAAAAATTATGAAAATCATCAAAAATCATCAAAAATTATGAAAATTATGAAAATTATGAAAATTATGAATATGAAAATTATGAAAATTATGAAAATTATGAAAATTATGAAAATTATCAAAAATTATCAAAAATTATCAAAAATTATGAAAATTATCAAAAATTATGAAAATTATGAAAATTATCAAAAATTATGAAAATTATCAAAAATTATGAAAATTATCAAAAATTATAAAATTATGAAAATTATCAAAAATTATGAAAATTATCAAAAATTATGAAAATTATCAAAAATTATGAAAATTATGAAAATTATCAAAAATTATGAAAATTATCAAAAATTATGAAAATTATCCAAAATTATGAAAATTATCAAAAATTATGAAAATTATCAAAAATTATGAAAATTATCAAAAATTATGAAAATTATCAAAAATTATGAAAATTATCAAAAATTATGAAAATTATGAAAATTATCAAAAATTATGAAAATTATGAAAATTATCAAAAATTATGAAAATTATCAAAAATTATGAAAATTATCAAAAATTATGAAAATTATCTTCTTCGTCTTCATCGTCTTCTTCGTCTTCTTCGACTTCTTCGTCTTCATCGTCGTCATCGTCGTCATCGTCTTCTTCGTCTTCATCGTCTTCATCGTCTTCTTCGTCTTCATCGTCTTCATCGTCTTCATCGTCTTCTTCGTCTTCTTCGTCTTCTTCGTCTTCATCGTCTTCATCGTCTTCATCGTCTTCATCGTCTTCATCGTCTTCTTCGTCTTCTTCGTCTTCTTCGTCTTCTTCGTCTTCATCGTCTTCATCGTCTTCATCGTCTTCATCGTCTTCATCGTCTTCTTCGTCTTCTTCGTCTTCATCGTCTTCATCGTCTTCTTCGTCTTCTTCGTCTTCTTCGTCTTCTTCGTCTTCTTCGTCTTCTTCGTCTTCATCTTCTTCATCGTCTTCATCGTCTTCATCGTCTTCTTCGTCTTCATCGTCTTCATCGTCTTCATAGTCTTCTTCGTCTTCATCGTCTTCTTCGTCTTCATCGTCTTCATCGTCTTCTTCGTCTTCTTCGTCTTCATCGTCTTCATCGTCTTCATCGTCTTCTTCGTCTTCTTTGTCTTCTTCGTCTTCTTCGTCTTCATCGTCTTCATCGTCTTCTTCATCGTCTTCTTCGTCTTCATCGTCTTCATCGTCTTCATCGTCTTCTTCGTCTTCATCTTCTTCATCGTCTTCATCGTCTTCATCGTCTTCTTCGTCTTCATCGTCTTCATCGTCTTCATCGTCTTCATCGTCTTCATCGTCTTCATCGTCTTCATCGTCTTCTTCGTCTTCATCGTCTTCATCGTCTTCTTCGTCTTCATCGTCTTCATAGTCTTCTTCGTCTTCATCGTCTTCATCGTCTTCTTCGTCTTCATTGTCTTCTTCGTCTTCATCTTCTTCATCGTCTTCATCGTCTTCATCGTCTTCTTCGTCTTCTTCGTCTTCATCGTCTTCATCGTCTTCATCGTCTTCATAGTCTTCTTCGTCTTCATCGTCTTCTTCGTCTTCATCGTCTTCATCGTCTTCATCGTCTTCATCGTCTTCTTCGTCTTCTTCGTCTTCTTCGTCTTCTTCGTCTTCATCGTCTTCATCGTCTTCATCGTCTTCTTCGTCTTCTTCGTCTTCTTCGTCTTCATCGTCTTCATCGTCTTCATCGTCTTCATCGTCTTCATCGTCTTCTTCGTCTTCTTCGTCTTCTTCGTCTTCTTCGTCTTCATCGTCTTCATCGTCTTCATCGTCTTCATCGTCTTCATCGTCTTCATCGTCTTCATCGTCTTCTTCGTCTTCTTCGTCTTCATCGTCTTCATCGTCTTCATCGTCTTCTTCGTCTTCTTCGTCTTCGTCTTCTTCGTCTTCTTCGTCTTCTTCGTCTTCATCTTCTTCATCGTCTTCATCGTCTTCATCGTCTTCTTCGTCTTCTTCGTCTTCATCGTCTTCATCGTCTTCATCGTCTTCATCGTCTTCATCGTCTTCATCGTCTTCATAGTCTTCTTCGTCTTCATCGTCTTCATCGTCTTCTTCGTCTTCATCGTCTTCATAGTCTTCTTCGTCTTCATCGTCTTCATCGTCTTCTTCGTCTTCATTGTCTTCTTCGTCTTCATCTTCTTCATCGTCTTCATCGTCTTCATCGTCTTCTTCGTCTTCATCTTCTTCATCGTCTTCATCGTCTTCATCGTCTTCTTCGTCTTCTTCGTCTTCATCGTCTTCATCGTCTTCATCGTCTTCATCGTCTTCATCGTCTTCATCGTCTTCATCGTCTTCATCGTCTTCATAGTCTTCTTCGTCTTCATCGTCTTCATCGTCTTCTTCGTCTTCATCGTCTTCATAGTCTTCTTCGTCTTCATCGTCTTCATCGTCTTCTTCGTCTTCATTGTCTTCTTCGTCTTCATCTTCTTCATCGTCTTCATCGTCTTCATCGTCTTCTTCGTCTTCTTCGTCTTCATCGTCTTCATCGTCTTCATAGTCTTCTTCGTCTTCATCGTCTTCTTCGTCTTCATCGTCTTCATCGTCTTCATCGTCTTCATCGTCTTCTTCGTCTTCTTCGTCTTCTTCGTCTTCTTCGTCTTCATCGTCTTCTTCGTCTTCATCGTCTTCATCGTCTTCTTCGTCTTCATCGTCTTCATCGTCTTCATCGTCTTCATCGTCTTCATCGTCTTCATCGTCTTCTTCGTCTTCTTCGTCTTCTTCGTCTTCTTCTTCGTCTTCTTCGTCTTCTTCGTCTTCTTCGTCTTCATCTTCTTCATCGTCTTCATCGTCTTCATCGTCTTCATCGTCTTCATCGTCTTCATCGTCTTCATCGTCTTCATCGTCTTCTTCGTCTTCTTCGTCTTCATCGTCTTCATCGGCTTCATCGTCTTCATCGTCTTCATCGTCTTCATCGTCTTCTTCGTCTTCATCGTCTTCATCGTCTTCATCGTCTTCTTCGTCTTCTTCGTCTTCTTCGTCTTCATCGTTTTCTTCGTCTTCTTCGTCTTAATCGTCTTCTTCGTCTTCATCGTCTTCTTCGTCTTCTTCGTCTTCATCGTCTTCATCGTCTTCTTCGTCTTCTTCGTCTTCTTCGTCTTCTTCTTCGTCTTCTTCGTCTTCTTCGTCTTCTTCGTCTTCATCGTCTTCATCGTCTTCATCGTCTTCATCGTCTTCATCGTCTTCTTCGTCTTCTTCGTCTTCTTCGTCTTCTTCGTCTTCATCGTCTTCTTCGTCTTCGTCTTAATCGTCTTCTTCGTCTTCATCGTCTTCTTCGTCTTCTTCGTCTTCATCGTCTTCATCGTCTTCATCGTCTTCATCGTCTTCTTCGTCTTCATCTTCTTCATCGTCTTCATCGTCTTCTTCGTCTTCTTCGTCTTCTTCGTCTTCATCGTTTTCTTCGTCTTAATCGTCTTCATCGTCTTCTTCGACTTCTTCGTCTTCTTCGTCTTCATCGTCTTCATCGTCTTCATCGTCTTCATCGTCTTCTTCGTCTTCTTCGTCTTCTTCGTCTTCTTCGTCTTCATCGTCTTCATCGTCTTCTTCGTCTTCTTCGTCTTCATCGTCTTCTTCGTCTTCATCGTCTTCATCGTCTTCATCGTCTTCATCATCTTCATCTTCTTCATCGTCTTCATCGTCTTCATCGTCCTCATCGTCGTCATCGTCTTCATCGTCTTCATCGTCTTCATCGTCTTCATCGTCTTCATCGTCTTCTTCGTCTTCATCGTCTTCATCGTCTTCATCGTCTTCATCGTCTTCATCGTCTTCATCGTCTTCATCGTCTTCATCGTCTTCATCGTCTTCATCGTCTTCATCGTCTTCATCGTCTTCATCGTCTTCATCGTCTTCATCATCTTCATCATCTTCATCATCTTCATCATCTTCATCGTGTCTCGTGTCTCGTGTCTCGTGTCTCGTGTCTCATGTCTCGTGTCTCCAGTCTCCAGTCTCCAGTCTCGTGTCTCGTGTCTCGTGTCTCGTGTCTCGTGTCTCGTGTCTCGTGTCTCTTGTCTCCTGTCTCGTATCTCCTGTCTCGTGTCTCCTGTCTCGTGTCTCCTGTCTCGTGTCTTCTGTCTCGTGTCTCCTGTCTCGTGTCTCCTGTCTCGTGTCTCCTGTCTCGTGTCTCCTGTCTCGTGTCTCCTGTCTCGTATCTACTGTCTCGTGTCTCGTGTCTCGTGTCTCCTGTCTTGTGTCTCCTGTCTCGTGTTTCGTGTCTCGTGTCTCCTATCTCCTGTCTCGTGTCTCGTGTATCGTGTCGCGTGTCTCGTGTCTCATGTCTCGTGTCTCCTGTCTCGTATCTACTGTCTCGTGTCTCCTGTCTCGTGTCTCCTTTCTCGTGTCTCCTGTCTCGTGTCTCCTGTCTCCTGTCTCGTGTCTCCTGTCTCGTATCTACTGTCTCGTGTCTCGTGTCTCCTGTCTCGTTTCTCCTGTCTCATGTCTCGTGTCTCCTGTCTCGTGTCTTCTGTCTCCTGTCTTGTGTCTCGTGTCTCCTGTCTCGTGTCTCCTATCTCGTGTCTCGTGTCTCCTGTCTCCTGTCTCGTGTCTCGTGTCCCGTGTCTCGTGCCTCGTGTCTCGTGTATTGTGTCTCCTGTCTCGTGTCTCGTGTCTCGTGTCTCATGTCCCATGACCCATGTCCCATGTCCCATGTCCCATGACTCATGTTCCATGTCCCATGTTCCAGAAAAATACTCATTTTTACCAAGTAAATTTTAAAACTGTTAAATATCAAATACGAAGCAGTGATCTTTAACTTCAGAAGTTTTTATGATTAGATAGATAGTTAAAGATCACTCATATTTACCAGGTAAATTTTATAACTGTGTTAATTATTTAATACGAAGTAGTGATCTTTAACTTCAGAAGTTTTTATGATTAGATAGATAGTTAAAGATCACTCATATTTACCAGGTAAATTTTATAACTGTGTTAATTATTTAATACGAAGTAGTGATTGTTAACTAGAAGATTTTTTTTATAATTAAACCATTTGAAGTTAAAACTAATTTTTACCAGATAAATTTAATACCTGTTAATTATCAAATATGAAGCTTAAATCTATGTTACAGGTTTATTTTGAGTTTAGAATTACCAAGATAATCTGAGAGAAAAATAGTAAATTAATACCTTAATTTAGGGAATCCTATTTATGGTATCCTAGTTAGGTTCCTGTGGTCTATAAACACGGTGGATAGAATAGACCTGTGTTCGGATCTTATATATATATGTTGAATTTTCCATGTCACTGGTGGTCCAGCTGATTTTTGTAAACAAAAGTTAGATCTGTTATGAACAACGGAACAACTAATATTTTTTGAATTTTTTGAAAACTAAGGCCATTTCTCTACTGTTTTCTTGTACATCTTTATAAAATGTAATTTTCTAGATGTATTGTAGTTATTTTTTTTAGCCCGCTTTATTTTTTATTACACAAAACTTAAACTACAAGTCAAACTGAATGCGATCGTTTAATATCAAAGGTGAATCGAGGACTACTGGGTAGTAAACAAAGAGGTATGTCAGCGGATAATTTTTGAAGCTGAAACAAACACTTTCATTTCTTTGAATTTTAGTTTTTGTGTAAAGAGAAATAAAGTGGGCTAAAAAAAATAACAACTGGTATGTCTGAAAAATATTATTTTATAAGAATATACTGAAAAATAGTACGAAAATTGTCTTAGTTTTCAAAAAAATCAAAAAATATTAGTTGTTCTTATCATATCTTACTTTCGTTTCTAAAAATCAGCTGGCCCACCAGAGACGTGAATATTCGACATATATTTATAAGATCCGAACACCGGTATATTCTATCCACCATGGTCTATAAATCCCACTTAGAATCCACTTCCCAGTCCTCAAACTATTCCCAGCTAGTATGGTTAGCACTACACTAACGTATCTACCGCGACAATCCAACATATTTTTAGATGCCATGAAAGATAAATAAAACATAAATTGTCTCTAAAATCCCCTTTAAAAGTGGTAAATACTTTGGCCAATTTTGGGTTATTATAATTGTTACCCAAACCTCACTTTTCACCGGTGGTCTCAGCTGACGGCTGAAACAACCAAAATCAGTCCCCTGGGTTCATGGATCGATAATTCGCAATTGTGATACGAGGGAGCTTCATACAGTAATAGGTCATATTGCGGTGCTGATGTATAAATATAGCTCGATTCTTATTACGGACCCTACCTGGACCTTAGGCATTTCTTTTCGTCTGTCTTCTATACTAATACATGTTGGATATCAGCAGGACCATTCTGAATCGATTTAAAGTTCGTAAGGTTCCTGCAAATAAGTGGTCTCACCTACGAGCGAACCTGACCTAATCTAGCTTTGTAAGGTTGGTGAGTGGGGCTCCAGTGATTTTCTCGTGTGAGGTGATCTTTGTTGAATGATTGACGCTAGTAATTAACCTTTCATCACCTATAAATTGGTATTATTCTGATATTGTATTGATTCTGTAGTACCAAATACTAGTTTTTATGCGTTCCTGTGTAATAAAAACGGAACTAGAGTTACCCCAACGAAATAGGGGATCGGTGGTAATAAATAAAATATTTATTGCACCTTGGTTTTATTTATCACATAAAATCAGAAATAATCCTCTTTATTCTTTTACGGCCCTCGTAAAAGTAGAAAATCCTAATGGTAGATTTGTGGGATGTCAACCTATTGTCATTCCTTGATTAACCCCGGGGGGGTGTCTTAGGGGCTGATCATGGCTAGATCGATGAACTAAGTAATTTTTAGAGCCGATTGGGCTTTAGTCGGTCCTTTTTGTCTATCAAGTAAGGCGTGGGCCCATTTGGGACTTGTGAATTGCGATTTTGCGAAAAGATTGACAACTATGACAGGTGCATAGATCAACGTTGGGGAAAGAAATTGCCGAATCATTCCTTTCCTCTAAAAGCCTCTCCCGATGCCGGGTGGTGAAAGTTTTATCGCTTCTTTTGTGGCAGGAAAGTGCCCTTTTGTTTCCCAGTAGGGGTGTTTTTGACCTTCGGGTTGTGTCGGTTGTGAGGGACAACCGGGAGAGCGAGAAAACGGCAGGATTCTGCTGGTAAGTTCTGTTATAAATTTAACATTCTGATTCTATCCATCGTCTCTCCACTTGCCCCATTTTTCATGTAAGATTGTTTTTCTTTCTTCCAGTAAAGAATCTTGGCATTCGATACCTTGAGGCTTCTCTGAGACACCATATGAGCCGCCCAATATCGTAAGGTTCATGTTTTGCTCTTTTCTGTTTTTTTTTTGTACAACGAGAGGACCAGATAGGTTAGATAGATATACTCAGTCCCTTCTCTTTCCTTTGTAGGCTCTTCTTGACCGACTATCTTCAAGACAGATCATCATCAAGACAGCTTCTCTTTTCGACTGCACCTTTAGTCAAAAGATACTTTGGACAGATTTTGCGGACTGCAAAGGTCTGGAAAAAGAAAAGCCATCTGCTGGGACCATGCCCTGTTCAACCCATGGTAGAGATGACTATGTACTGATCTCTCCAATTCACCTACCTTATCATAGGGCAAAGATGTCCCAGTCGCAGGACAGTGAGCTGTCACCTTACTCTAGGGCTAGAGTTACGGATAAGTATCCATCATAATAAAATATTTGAGTACCTTCCTTGGTGGTAGAACCACAGGCCCTCTGGATAATAAAGTAGAGTTAAGATGATTAGACTATAATTTAGGAATAGAATTAAGTACTAACCCCTAGTATAACATTAGAAGATATGATATTTGAAGCTATTCTTGTATCTCGAGAAAGAATAAGAATTGAATACAGCAATTTGTGATAGTCATGCCTTTTACTGCCCACAGGCTCTCCATTAACAAACTCACCCCCTGGTTAAAAACTGTAAGAGTCTCATGCATATTTGCTTAAATTACTACTAATAGGGTCCCTCTCTGATGCTGAAGGCAGTTTGATTGCTTTTGCTCTAAAAAGTAACTGGTATACTGAATAGTAAATAAAAATATACAGTTTTCTGTTTAACTCCCTTTGAAATAAATATATGTATTCTGACTAATAAATGAAAAGAAGAACTCTTGATTGCAATCAGTCTCCCTGACTGAGCAACAGCTAGGGGCACAAACCTAATAGGGTAGTAGTTTTAAGAAGCAAAATTTGGGGTTTCAGCAAACCAAAATATTAAGAAATAATTTGGAACCTTAATTACAAAATATGTGTATAAACACAACAAAATTATTGTATAGGGAACAATTTGATAAAATAAATAATGGAAATACACAACGGAAATATTGAGCGTAACATCTTTTACTTTAGAAGCTTTTGATGATTAGATCATTTTATAGTTAAAGATCACAAATTTTTACGAGGTAAATTTTACAACTGTTATTTATCGAATACGAAGTAGTGATGTGTAACTTTACACATTTTTTTTATTAGACAATTTTACAGAAGATCAATTATTTTTAACAGATAAATTTTATAACTATTTATTATCAAATACGAAGTAGTAATCTGTATCTAACTTCAGAAGTTATTGCTGATTAGGCCATTTTATAGTTAAGGATCACTATTTTTTACCAGATAAATTTTAAAACAGTTAATTATCAAATACCAAGTAGTGTTCTTTAACTTCAAATTTTTTTTATGGTAATACCATTTTATAGTTAAAGATCATTAA
This sequence comes from Aspidapion aeneum, assembly GCA_963576565.1. Lineage (NCBI taxonomy): Eukaryota > Metazoa > Arthropoda > Insecta > Coleoptera > Brentidae > Aspidapion > Aspidapion aeneum. The sequence goes on from OY755043.1 coordinate 22,525, forward strand.
TTTTTACTAGGTAAATTTTATAACTGTGTTAATAACTTAAAACGTAGTGATCTTTCCCTTCACAAGTTTTTGATGATGGATAATCTTGTAGTTAAAGATCACTAATTTTTACCAGGATAATTTTTCAACTTTGAATTAGTTTACTTTAACTTAAGAAGTTCTGTATATTTAAACCATTTAATAGTTAAAAATCACTAAATTTTACCAGCTGAATTTTATAACCGTGTTAATTAACAAATACGTAGCAGTAATCTTTGACTTCAGAAGTTTTTTATGATTGGATCATTTTATAGTTAAAGATCACTAATTTTTACCAGGAGAATTTTATAACTTTGTTAATTATCTAATACGAAGGAGTGCTCTTTAACTTCAATTTTTTTAGGTTACATCACTTTATAGTTAAAGATCACTTATTTTTACCAGGTAAATTTTATAAAAGTGTAAACTAATTAATACAAAGTAGTGATCTTAAACTTCAGAAGTTTATTTATACCCTGTTTCCACCAATGCATGCCCACCCCGATTCACAAAACGCATCACGTGATGGGCCATGGGTTGGCACCGGTTTTAAATGCAGCGTCACCTGATGCGTTTTTTAAATCGGGGTGGCATGCATTGGTGGAAACAGGGTATCATGATTGGACCATTTTATAGTTAAAGATCCCTTATTTTTATCAGGTACATTTTATACCCGTGTTAATTAATAAATAGTAATAGTAGGGATCTTTACCCTCCCAAGTTTTTTATGAGTGGATCATTTTGTAGTTAAAGATCACTAATTTTTATCAGGAAAATTTTGCAATTATGTTCAATTTCAAATACGAAGTTAACTTCATAATTTGTGTAATTAAACCATTTAATAGTTAAAGATCACTAATTTTTATCAGGTGAATTTTATCAGTGTGATAATTACATAAAACGTAGCAGTAATCTTTCACTTCTGGAGTTTTTTATAAGAGGATCATTTTACAGTTAAGCATTACTTATTTTTACCAGGAGAATTTTATAACTTTGTTAATTATTTATTACGAAATAGTGATCTTTAGTTTCTAAAGTTTTTATGATTGGACCATTTTATAGTTAGAGATCACTTATTTTTACCAGGTAAATTTTTAGCTGTGTTATTTATTAAAGACAAGGTAGTGATCTTTACCTTCCCTAGTTTTGGATGATGGATCATTTTGTAGGTAAAGACCACTAATTTTTACCCGGATAGTTTTACAACTTTGTTCTGTTAATAAGATTTAACTACAGAAGTTTGGTATAATTAAACCATTTAATAGTTAAAGATCACAAATTTTTACCAGGTAAATTTTATAAATATGTTAATTAACTAATAGGTAATCCTTAACTTCAGAAGTTTGGTATAATTAAACCATTTTATAGTTAAAGATCACTAATTTTAACCAGGTAAACTTTATAACTTTCTTAATTACCAAATACAAAGTAGTGAATTTCAAAAGTTTTTTATCATTGGACTATTTTATAGTTAAAGATAATTTTATACCTGTGTAACTATCAAATACAAAGTAGCGATCTTTAATTTCAAATGTTTTTTTTTTCCAATGGAGCATTTTATACTTAGAGATCAGTAATTTAAACGAGGTAAATTTTTAGCTGTGTTAATTATCAATTACAAAGTAGTGATCATTAACTTCAAAAGATCTTTTATGATTGGACAATTTTATTTTAGTAAAGATCACTTTTTTTCCAGGTAAATTTAACAGCTATGTTAATTATCAAATACTAAGTAATGATCTTTACTTTTGCAAGTATTTCATGAGTGGATCATTTTATAGTTAAAGATCACTAATTTTTACCAGAAAAATTTTAAACCTATGTTGAAAATTTCAAAAATTAAAAAAAAAACAACTTTTTTGCTATTACTATGTCAAAACAATTGTTATATTTTTTTTGCTTGCCTCACAAAGTAATAAAAATGACCCCAAAAGTTGGTCTAAAGGTTAATGTTTGTAAGAAATAAATAAAAGTTTAAATTGCCAAAACTTAAAACTAAAGTGACTTTGACAGCCTCTCTCGGCATCAATATGGAGGCAGATGAAACGTCCTCTCTAACGATGTATAACACGCCCCCCCTTACATCAGTTGCGCACCTTTTATAGGCATTTAAATAAATGAAAGGTGTGGAAAAAATTTGGTTTTTTTAATTTTCTTAAATTTTACTGTCCCACATGTCTGGTTTTAAAACTTATTTTTTAAGCTGAAGAAATTTCCTTTCCAACAATTTATATCTCTCCCCCCTCAGGGCAGCGGTAGATCTGGCATAGTCATATTTGGTATACACTGGAATCTTTATGGAAGACAACCATGTTAGAACAGTTTTAATACAGACACTACGTTCAATGAGAGAAACAACACACTTGGTATGAATATAGAGTATACTCCCCCGTAAATATAACGACGGGGAACCATCCGCCCACCCTTGATGGGGTGGGGGGGGGCTATCACTACCCTAAATGTTTTTTTGACAATGAACCATCCCCCCGGCCAAAAGTAGGCGGGTGGATTCCCTTCATTATATTATTGGGGGGAGTATACTGTATATCCATACCAATTGTGTTGGTTCTCTCATTGAACGTAGTGTGTCTATTAATACTCTTCCAAAAAGATTTTGTAAATGAAGATTTAAGTGAATATCAAATTTGAGCATTTTTGGTGCGACTATGCTACATCTACCGCTTGAGGGAAGAGTGATATACATCGTTGGAAATTATATGTGGGACAGTAAAATTTAAGAAAATTAAAAAAACAAGTTTTTTTCACACCTCTAATTTATTTAAATGCCTATAAAAGGTGCGCCACTGATGTAAGGGTGGCGTGTTATACATCGTTAGAGAGGACTTTTAATCAGTGCATTTGCATGTGCATGTGCATCACCTTATGCTGGTTGTTATGATAAATGTCAAAAAGTTACGTCAACAATTATGAAATATACTGTACCTGCCAAACAGCTTTTGGATCTTCCATCTGAAGTATCAGATCAGGTTTTGATATGAAAGAAATTGCAATTGGATCATTCTCTAGCCCAGGGACTGCAGCTATTACTTTATCCATCTCTTCTGGGCTTTCCAGTCTCTAAAAAGGTAGAACCTTTAGTCAGGGTAGTTTACAAGAAAATAAAAATATTTATCTGAGGGCACGGCAGTGCCTCGCCAAGTTCGCGCCTCGTACCATCTTTTCTTGAAACATTTCAGCCGATATTTGACCTATCTAAAACTCTACTTCGGAATGAGCTACGAATCTCAAACTTTGCACAGTCGTAAATCTTCACGGAGTTAACAACCCCTCCAAGTTTCATGGCATTCCACAAACTAGTAAAATAGTTACGAAATTTCAAAAAACGTCAAAATTGCCACTCACTCACTCACTCAAGTATAGATCATCAAAATTCTACTGTACATGCTACAAAGCTGACATTTGGCATACCAAATCCCTGGAAAAAATAAAAAAAACCCAAAATTCTAATTTACTCCCCTCACCTATACATGTAAAGTTATGTAAAAAAATGCTAGAGAACTGAGCTTTGGCAGACTGATAAGAAATATGATAAAATTATAGGAAAAAATTTAAAAACATCAAAATTATAATTTACCACAAAGTTTTAATTACTTCCATCCCCTATAAATGTAAAGTTATGTAAAAGAAAGATTGCCTATTTTCAGAAACGCTAGACAGCTGAGCTTTGAATGGCTGATAGGAACTATAATAAAACTATAGGAAAAAATTTAAAAACTCCAAAATTTTAATTTGCTTCCCTCCCCTATAAATGTAAAGTTATGTAAAAGTAACATTGCCCACTTCCAGAAAAGCTAGAGGGATGAGCTTTGAGAGGCCGATAGGAACTATGATAAAACTTGAAAAGAAAATTAAAAAACTCCAAATTTTAATTAACTTCCCTTGCCTATAAATGTAAAGTTATGTAAAAGTTACATTCTCCACTTCCAGAAATGTTAGAGAGCTAAGCTTTGGAAAACTGATAAGAACTATGATAAAACCATAGGAAAATATTTAAAAAAAAACACAAAATTAACTATACAAAACTATAAGAAAAAAAATTAATTAACTTTCCTCCCCTATAAATGTAAAGTTATGTAAAATTAACATTTCCAGGAACACTAGACAGCTGAGCTTTAGAAGGTTGATAGGAACTATGATAAAACCATAGGAAAATATTTAAAAAAACCACAAAATTCTTAATAAGGCATTGCAAAAGTTTTGAACAACAATCTGCATATTTTACTACTTTAAAACTTAAATACTATCAAAATCCTTTAAAAAAGGAGTCAAATCATAACAAAAACATTTGATGTAAAAAAAGCCAAGTACACAAAAGTCATATTCCATAAAAAGATTTGAGATAAAATTTAAGCCAAGTTCTCTAATACAAATTTCAAAATGAAAGGTTCATACTAGTTTGGAAATGTTTTTCTAAACTTGGCTATTATGGCTGCATCTGACTTTTAGGCAGAGTGCTAAATTGAACATAAAGAACTTTGGCTGGAATAACAAAGTTTAAAAAAACATTTCCAAACTAGTAAGAACCTTTAATTTTGAAATTTGTATTAGATAACTAGGCTTTACTTTTATCTCAATTCTTTTTATGGAATACCAATTGCGCGTAGGTACTTGGCTCTTTTTTACATGAAATGTTTTTGTTATGATAGATTTATTTAGAAAAAGTAACCAAGTCTGGAGGGGGCAAAATCCAGAACACTTCAGCCATTCTATGTATATTCCCTTGTATGCACCAGTACACCTAATTATTAATATGGATTTATCAACATAACTACTTAGAAAACATAATCTACACACAGGACAAAAAAAAGTGGTTAAAAATTAGAAATCAACATATTTGTCCTGGCAAAAACGGGATGGTCAGTCACTTTCAAAAATTTATTAAAAAGTCTTACATACAGTGTTGTTGTAAACCCAGGTGATGCCCTAAAGTTTCTAAAACTGCATAGAAGATCCTGAACTTTAGCCTCTGTAATTTTCTCTGGTGTAGTATTGAGAGTTATCAATCTTGTCAATGCAGTGTAGAGTGACTCCTGAGGTAATTCCATAGGTAGAAAGGGGGGAGCCATCTTCAAGTATCACTCCACAAAAGGTCAGGTCTAAATAAAAACATAAAATAAAATAAATAAACTTATGTCAAGGTCAGTTCAACCTCATATATAACATTAGACTAAATTAAATTAATTTATACTAACTCACCCTAAACTAAATTAAACTAACCTAAGAGATTTTTTAGTAAAAAAAAGTGTTGTTTTTTTACCTAGGAAGGTTCCTACACGCATAAAATAAGATGTTTACAGAAAATACAAGTGAAAAACTTCAGAAAAACTGTAAAAATCGAGAAAATGTCCTCTTAAGCTAGTCTAATTTGGCTTAGGGTAAGTTAATTTAATTTAATCTAATGTAATTTAAGCTGCTGAACCGACCTTCAGTTTTACACATCAAGACATTGGGACCCCCAGGAAGCTAGTTGCCAGCAACTAGAATTTTACAGTCGACCAGACAAATACTGGTTTTTCATGAAAAAATTATGTTTAGTGGTAAAAAATCACAAAAGACTTTAAATTTTCTTCAATTTTCTAATTTTCATTATCTCCTAATCATCATCTTAGCAAAAATACATTATATTAACCCAGATAAAGCCAACAAAATTTTATTTTTGAAATTTTATAATTTTTTCTTTTTTTGTTAAAAATAGAATTCCACTACTTTACTTTAGAAAAACACGCAAACATAAATTTTAGTTTCAGATTTTAAAATTGCAGCTCCTAAAGCTGGTGCCATCCCACAAATATACCCAAAAATACTGAAACTAGCTTTGAAAGCTTGACTGTTCTTTTAAAAGGACAGTGGCAATATTTGGGTTAAAAGGAAAATAAGGGGCATGCCCATTCCCTATGTCATCTCAACAGAAAAAAAATGCAAAGACAATTTTGTTTCACCAAAAACTTTTATCAAATCAAAAAAGGAGTCTCTAAGCGACAATTTAATCCTAATATGATCCCTCCACCCCCCTTGATAGTCTTACATTAGGATTAAATTGTAGCTTAGAGACTCCTTTTTTGATTTGATAAAATTTTTTGGTGAAACAAAATTTTCTTCAATATTTTGTGATTTTTTTTCGTTTATACCACAAATTGCGTGTTTTGGCTTGTTTTGCTACACTATCAAGGGGGGTCGAGGGATCATATTAGGATTAAATTGTAGCCTAGAGACTCTTTTTTTGATTTGATAAAAGTTTTTGGTGAAAAAAAATTGTCTTTGCATTTTTTATTCCGTTGAAATGACATGCCCCTTATTTTTCTTTTAATATAATGTATTTTTGCTAAGATGATGATTAGGAGATAATGAAAATTAGAAAACTGAAGAAAATATCAAGTCTTTTGTGATTTTTTACCACTAAACATAATTTTTTCATGAAAAACCAGTATTTATCTGGTCGACTGTCAAATTCTAGTTGCTGGCAACTAGGAGCTAACTTCACAGATATGACATTGGGTATGAACGTCAACTACAAATGCGAATTCAGTTCTAAATCAAGCTTTGTGCAATTTGTTGAAAGACTTACCCAATCTCTGAGCCTCCTCTCCAAGCGTCTTCAAAACTAGGCTCCTTAAATCCTCCCCTTTGCTTTCCAAATCTACTTCTTCCAGTTTCACTCTACGAAAGGGCTCATTGCTCCAAACTGCAAGATACTAGGACATTTTCAGGGACTCTAAGTGTGAGAGAAAAATTTACTTAAAAAAAAAGTAGGGTTAGGGATGATTATTTAATGTCACTCTTTTTTTTTTTCGTTGGTTGGTAAATAAGCCAAAATGACCAACAGAAAATAACATCTCGGTTTGCAATTTAGTAGGCCGACCAACAAAAAAGAACAGCTAATGGTTTCCGTCCTATTTTAGGCATAGTAGGTCACCACAAGCAGTGGCTTCATCTATGGAAATTCACTGAAACTACTGCGATTTAAACATTGATTTTTAAAAAAAATTTACTGTTGTTTGGTAGTAACATTGAGTATGTGTTACCGTTGCACAGTGGGGAAGAAGCACAAAAAGTTGCGATAAATTCCCACAGTGCAATGGATATATTCCTTTGTAGTCAGGAATGTTTAAAATGAATTACTTAGTGATCCAAAATAAAAAAAATTGGCTCCGAGCTGTTAGTCGAGGTATAAGTTGTCGAATAAGCTTCAAAATATTTCCTAAAATACTATGTACGACGGCAATGTTTACAAAATATTATATTATGTTGTCGACCCTACAGAAACGGAAAGGCCAAGTTTTCCCCCTCCCAATAACTAATCGTCCCCCTGAAAAATTGAAAACACCTAAACCCCCCTAAAAAAAACTTGACAGAACCGATATTAAATTTTTACACACTTTTTTTCTGTGTGACTTTCGCCATTCTTAAAACGACTTGACAAAAGTTTTCAGTGGCATA